>CAUYSK010053359.1:0-25329 GCA_963575035.1 Avahi laniger
GTTCTAATGTTTTGTTGATTTGGGGTCCAAATGATAAGAAATGCTTTGAACTATTATTTTGATCCCTATAGTGAACAGATTAGATTCAGGTCAGATTCAACCAACCCCTGCTGCAGAGTACTTGCAATGCTCAGGATACACTTTACATGAAACCCACCATATATGTTACACGTTTTATTTATGCCTATTGAGCAATTTCCCCAAAGATAGCTGTTATATTAAAGAACCAGGATTCCAGTGCCTTTTTTACTACATCGAACCTGACAAGGCAAAGATTTCACTTCGTCGTAAGTCTTTTCAGGCCATTTGTGTTTTTCCAGCATTAAAATCAATTAAGCCAGTTTTGAAGAATCATAATTTTTCAGACACATAATGAAATATAACAAATGAGTTCAATAACAATCTTGAGGAGACAGACATGTGTGCTTACTCTCATACACAGCCCGCTGTGAGTTTGTGTGGCTGCTGGTGGTTAGTCAAAGGGGAGCTTTATAAAAAGTATACGAATTGTTTTTAATAGTGATCACTTTGCAACAGGAAGCGTTTTTACTGGCTCTTATTCTGTCTTTTTTTCTTTTTCTTAAACAAAGAAGAGATTGTTTATAGCAGCTCAGATATATTTTGCAACACATCATTAAAATGATCCAACCCAGGCAGCTCACAAGAGCCAATGTTTTAGATAATGATGAACTTGTGATACACAGAAGCCAGACAGGTTATTCTGCTGATTCAGTCAGTTTTATGGGCCTGGAATATCCATAGTTTTCTCCTAAGACAAAATTAATAATTTTAAAAGTACCAAAAATATAAAGAGAAATATCTAAGACTCCAAGCAAAAGGATATATCTCAATATATAGTTCTATCTACAACAGAGAATCTAAAATGATAGTGGGAACAGACTACATAACCATGATAATTTTAAAGTGCAATGTATACCTAGCTTAATTTTTCTAACATGTCACTAGTTTTAATTTTATAAATTATACTTTAAAAATTATTTGGGGGAAGAAAAGTGACTATTCAAAGTGCCATCTCTCAAGTTTGCTCTAAATGTGAGTTTTGCATGCAATAATAAAGAACAGGCACCTAGACATTCAGTATTGTGACGTCAACTCAAACACTTCCCATCTTCAGTTTTGGAATAAATTGCAAATGTACATTACCTTGTGTACATCCTTTTTTTCTCTTTTGGCCAACAGATGGATTCTCCCTTCTGTTCCTAGACACCAGAGATATCATCAGCTGTTATGAACAAAGACAGGTTCCTAAATTCAGACCTTGAAGGAGAAAATCGTTTTACTTCACCTTTAGTAAGGATTTCATTTGTAAATGTTCCTGTCAATTGCAACATACCGAAGAAGACAATGACTGAGCACTGCAGCAAAGCAATGTGGCAGAAGGAAATTAGGCAGTGGCAGAGGCAGGAAATGCTGGGATTTGCCGTCTATGTAGACATGAATCCTTTCAAGATCATAAATCTCTCTCACAATTTCATCATTGGGTAAAGGTCACCTACTTTTATATATTCAACCCACCCTTCTTTCCATTTAAAAAGACAGAGCTCAATCGCAAAATGAATGAGAATGTCTTGGAATATGGCTAAATTAAATTTCACAAAAGAAAGTGGATGCAAAATCATAAAACCCTCTGAGAGAGAGACAGAGAGACAGAGAGATCAAAGACAGCTACTCAAGATTAGCTTGCCCAGAATTTTGTTTCTTCTGCTTTTATTGGTAGATGAAGAATTTGAGGCAGATAAAGAAATCCACAGGGTAACAGGTGAGAGGCACAGCAGAGTCCTCTGAAAGTTACAAATGTGGCATAGAAATTCCTTCTGATTTTGGAGAAAAGAGTCTTATCTTCCTGAAATCTTGGGAATACTTCTCTGGCCTCCTTTTATAATAACGTACCTACATAGTCACAATTAGTTTTCTTCTGGCAATTTTAGCCCATGGAAATTTGTATAATCTTTTATAGTCTTTTTAATTTACACTGCTGAGAAATACATGACTGTGCACATGAATGGTTACATTTTTAAACCCATATAGTAAGATTTAGAATTTATCCTTATTAATATTAGTGTTGTTTCATTGAGACCAGTTGCTGTGTAATGCAATGAATTTGTTATTCCTCCCAGTTTCAGGGCATACCCAGTATAAGTTTTCCAAGAGAAGGTTAGGGTGAGACAGAGGATAAAATACAGTATTTTAGATTTGACATTTGTAATAGGTTAAGAAGGATTTTAATAAATGAGCACGGCAGAGAGGGTTATATTTTTGTCTTATCCTACTGCATGCTTTGCTTTTAGCTGTGCACCACCTCCTTCTCCAACACCCACCAAAACATATCTTGCACATAATGATCATACCTGTAGGATAGGAACAATAAAAACACAAAATGTCAACACGAAATGTCAGCAGCAACACAAAGAGCCCGACAAGGGTTATCTTTATTATTTTACTTTATGTTGTAGACTGTAGGCAATTTGAGAAATTCAAAAAAAAAGAGAGTAAATTGATTTGTGAACTAAAAGTCTCATATATAAATAAAGAAATTTTAAAAGGTATAGAATGATTAAAACACAGAGGTTCTCAACCAGGGTGATATCACTCACCCACCCCTAACTTCTTACCCAATTTATTGCAAAATGTGACGGTTTAGGGGAGGGGATTGGTATGAAGATAAATGGAAAGTGGTACTGACCTTTGAGATCAGGAGCAAGGGACAGTAAACATCCTGCAGATTTTCAGACCTACCAGACAAAGAAGAATTATCCTGCCCCAAATGCCAATATCAGTCCCATTGCAAAACAATGGCAGTGGTTAAGAGATTTCTTCAAAAGCACACAATGTATTGTGGAGCCAGGAATCAAACTCCACCTCCTTTATCACATACAGAATGTTCACTGCTTGAGGCTTTAAAATCCTGTACATTTACTTGCACAGTGAGCCATTTTATAAAAAATGTTATAGAAGTGGATTTATTTTTAATTTGCAGCTTTCCTTTTATTTCCTATATTGCTTACTTGGCATTTAACTTGTACTAGCCAGTAACGTCTTGTTCTGCAAGTAAGAATTTGGACAATATAAGAAACTGAGAGTTCTAGAAGTTACGGTGTATTGGAGCATGGACTTTTTAAGGATATAAATATTAATAAATGTTATTTTCCCAAGTAAACTGTAAGAACTTTGGGGGCAAGCCCGTGTCTATTATTTTGTTATAACTTTAGTTCTAAGCACCATGACCTATACGATGTAGACATTTAACTCTTTGGTTATGAGGAAATGAAGTATATGTGTAGGTTGGGAGGACATTGTTATCGTAAGACATATTAATTATTATCCTCTCTAATAAGATTATGTCACTAGACAGGATTCTGGAGAAAATATTCCTTGATTCAGACAACATGAATGATGAGGGAATTCTACCAAATTTGAAATACTTGGATTCTGCAGATTTCATGGGGAAAAAAAATTTGATGTCAAATATGCACACATCTATAATCACTTTAAAATAAAAAGTTAAAAAAATATGCACACAAATAAAAGAATGGGCTTTATTTTTAAATTTATATTTTAGTTAATAAGAATATATATAAGCATACTCCATATGTTGAAATTTATGGTTTGTTTGAGTTCTGCCAAGGCTTTGAAAGTGGAGCTGTATTTTGCTTTCTTTCTTTCCCCATTGATTAATTTGCCAGGTGATGTCAGGCAAATCCCTCATCCTTCCTGAATGTCGACATCTTCACTTTCACTAATACATCTTGGGAGCCAGGGACATGGAAATCTATACACTTTCACATGGTGTCAAAGAGCATAATAATTTTCAGCAAAACAGGAACTATACCTTTTATTTTATTACCTACAAAATACCATTGAATATTTTTTAGGAAGTTGAGGTTTATTTCATTCATGTTGATTATTTTAGAGTTTTTGTGTGTTTTTGTCTTCATCTTATGAGTTAACACACTGCCAAAACTTACATCACTGAGAGGAATTGTTCTAGATCAAGCCTGCAGGCAACTCTCCTAATTCATGTTCAATGTTCCTTTGTTTCCTTATAGTATGACCTCAAGATTTCCACAGGGTCATCTTAAGCCAAAGTCATAAAGTTGGGAACTATGAAGGTTTTTTTCTATGTAGATTTCTTACTAGTCACCTATATCAATGTTCCATTGGTAAAATTTAATTTAAAAGATGAACCAAACAGAAAATTAGGAGGGGAGTAATGATTAATGAGGGTGCAAAACAATACTACCTAGAGTTCTCAGCATCTCAGCTAGCTATAAAACAAAGCCTACTCTATAAAACATAACTTACATAGAACCTTTGTTGTCTTTCTTCTCATCTCTATTTCCCCTTTTACAATTAATTTTATGCAATAGTGTTGGCTCTTTTAAAACTAGCCTCAGATGCCCTTATGTTTTTCTTCTCTCTAAACCACACTAATTCTAAAAATAAACTGACAAAACCACACAAAAAATGGAAAACTCAAAACATATTTAAAGACTTACTTCAGCGAGGACAGAATGATGTGCTTATCCCCTGAGATAGCTCTGCGTTAACTGCAGTAGAAAAAGCAGTAAAGACAAGAGTGGGTGAACTGGAGGAAAATTAATCTTATATCTGTGATGTCTTGGGCAGTTGGAGCTCAGTTTTATGGGATAAAGTAACGTCAGTTGAATTACTTATAGTAGTGTCATTTCCCCTGACATTTTGGTTATAGCCCCCAGTCTACTTGTATGGAAACCCATCAGGGCTATTTAGTTATAACCACCAAAAGAGAATTTCTCACTTTTACATTCAAACTTCATCTGTATAGCTAAGATCGCATAGTTATTTCAAGCAACTTCTGATTCTCTGTAAAGTATGGATGCGCTTTTTGCGTGGCTGGTGGTGAGGAGAAATTACTCGATATGTGAATAACCCCATTTTGAATAGAGAACAGTAGCTAGAACTCAGGAGGGGAGATAATCACTTACCCTTAAGTCAGGTCTATGAGGAAAGGGGAGTACTGATTCCTGTGGTATAGACAGAAAAATATTTTGGGAGTAAGAAGAAAAGGTTATGTAAGCCCATCCAGGTTAGCTCAGGGCCTAGAGTAATAGATTTATTCCTAAAGGTGAAAGATAATAGGGAAAGACATACTAGATTCCAAGTTTCCTGACTTTTATAAGTTTGCTTCCAGGTAGCCTGAAGTGAAAAGATTCTTTGAGATAATTATGAACTTCAAGTATACAAAATCTCAATACAGTATTTAATATATTCTTGTTAAAACAAAAAAACCACTATTCGTTGAATATTTGAAATTATACTGTACCTTAAAATCTGCTAAATTTGTTTTAACATATATCAAAGTATTGAACCAAAAAACATTTGTTGATATTCTTTTTTTTATATGTGCATATTCTAAGGTTTGAATTTTAAACATTATTTGTGCATCTCGTAGTAGAGATAACTGTTCTACAAATATTTAATTAATTTCACATCTGTTTACTTTCATGAAACAAAATGTGGTGAGTTGAAAGATACTTATTTTTTGATACATAATAAGGCCGAGCAACCAGTTACCTTGTATTAAGCCAAATCCTTGGTTAAAATCATAACTCCTTCATTATTCCCATGTGAACAAGATGATATGGCAAGATTTGCCACTGATAAAATTTACAAATAGGTATTACAAATTATTTTGAGCAAGATTCTACAATGGCTACTTCAGAGAATTTGACAATGAAAATATACTTAGTATTAGACTTTGCTTAAATTATACGGGCAATTAGGACGTCGGTTGTAGTTCTAAAGGTAGAGGTTGCGCAATTCTGAAAGTTTGGCACCCATCTGGTCACCTTGAGGAAAGAAATGGAGTGAAGCCAGTACTCTGTGGTTGCAACCAAATTGTTGTCTTTCTTGGAGTTTCTCATACTAAATTTTTCCAAGTAGTGACTTCAAGTTTTAGCAAATATCTACTAACTCTCTCAGTGAAAAATTTTATAGTATAGAAAAAAAGCATGCTTTATTCCCACCCCAATCTCCATGAAAGTGTTTAAATTTATATATCCAACATTCATCTTGAACTTTCCATATTGGCTTTTGTCCTTGATGATAGGAAGAATGTTATCATTAACATTCGATGCATAGAGGTAGACTGAGGTTAGAATTTTTCTTCAACAAATGCAAGGGAATTAAAAGTATTATCTCTCCTGATAAAAGTATCGAAGTTTCTTTTTATTTGGATGAGTGATAATTGAATGACAATATTTCTGAATACCTACGTAGGTTGTTTAAAAACAATATTTAGTATTTCTTAAGCTTAATATAATAATGAAACATTTCTTTCTTATTAAATGTTTTTAAAATTAACATACAAGTGTATTTGTTAGATCATTCTGTGTGCCCCCATTGCATTGTTACAGCAAGTGTTACAGCGCGTGGTTCTAAGGACAAACCCAGCAGCACATGGAGAGTAGGAGAATCTGGGTTTATTCACCAACTGGCTCAGAGGGGTCTCACCACCAAATTCTGAGCCCCATCTACCAGGTTTTTCCCACTTTTATTAGGTTGGGGGTGGACCGAGGGGTGGGGTCTCAGGTGGCTTAGCCAGGTAATAGGTTAGTATTGGGTTGATAAGGGCCTTCCAAGGGGTGGGGTCTCAGGTGGCTTAGCCAGGTAATAGGTTAGTTTTGGGTTGATAAGGGCCTTCCTAGGGGTAGGGTCTCAGGTATGCACCAGGTAATAGATGGGGGTCTTCCTTATCAGCATATTTTAAATAACCCAGTCAACTTTGAGGAACTTGATAAGTCACCTAACTCTTTTTAAATGTGAATTTACTAGTTTTGGTTCATAGAAGCCACAAAGGGTTAGAAGATCTTTATAGCCTATCTCAAAATAAAATAGAATTTCAGTACCATCTCTTGTTGTGAATACTGTTTTATGGGTTACCAACAATGAACTCGGTAACATATTAAAGTAGGCTAAATCTTAAATCAGTACATTTAAAAGCTAATAAAGTTGCAAATACTTTTAAGGCAGGTAACATGGATAATGTTGAGTGTAAGTAGGAAATAAATAATTAGATATTTTTTTAGTCATGGGTCTTCACTCAGTCTAATAGTGGCCTAATTCTTTGAAAAGTAAAGGAAGGGTGGGTCAACTGAGATTTGTTAATAATCATTTTAACAATGGGTAATCAATTAGGTAGTTTATATATATTGTCCCCAAGATTCTTTACAATGACTTAATAATAAAGTTACTAGATTATGTATTAGTTTCTTATTGTTGTTGTAGTATATTACCACAAATTTAGTGAGTTAAAACAATCCAAATACATTAATTTATAGTTCTGGAGGTCATAAGTCTAAAATGGATCCCCCAGGGCTAAAATCGAGGTGTGGCAGGGCTGCATTCCTTCTGGAAAGTCTAGGGGAAAATTTCTTGCCTTCCTTACCTTTCCCAGCTTCTTGAGGCTTCCCACATTCCTTGGATCTACCTTGCAAACCAGCATTGGCATCACTCCTAACTTCTCCTACATGGTCACATCCGCTCCTCCTCCTCTGACTCTTTGTCTTCCTTTTTAAATTTATAATACCTTTGTGATTGTATTAGGCCCATCCAGATAATTTAGGATAGTTCCCCCATTTTAAGATCCTTAATTTAATCACAATCTGTGAGATCCCATATAAAGCAACAGAATGGCAGATTCCGGGGATTAGGATATGAATTTACCTAGGTGTCAGTATTCAGCCTACTGCAGACTGCATTATAGATGACCAAGGTCCCAAAATACAAGGCAGAAACACATGTAGAAAATTCAGCTGGAATTGAAATAAAATATATGTGAGTAGAAAATGTAGGTGCATCAAAGTTCAAGCACATCCTATTATGTCCTCTTGATGACTCAGATATATAATTAAAAGATCTATAAGTCATTTTTAGATTCCTTAATCCAATGAGCATGTATATGTCAAACATTATTTTTCTCATTATGAACAAACAACATGTTTTGTTTAGATTTCTGTCAAAATGGGTTTTTTTTCCACAAATACTTTGAACATTTTATAACCAATTGCCATTTTCACCCTAAGTTGGAAAACTAAAAGGAAACTTTAGAGAGATGCCATTGTAACGTAAGTGGGCCATTTGGACGGAGAATTGTCACAGTGAGGGGATGGATAAAAATATTTTATTAATAATAATTTTGAGAATCATAACATTCTAGTAACCTTTGACATATCACTTTATTCTGGAAATTTTGACCTTTGACTCTGTCTCCTTCTCACTCAAGGAAAGGAAAAGAAAGGAAGGCTTGCTCATTTGCCATTGCCTATTGTGATTCAAAGTTATTTGGAACAATAGCCAGTTAAGAGAGCTGCTGCTTGAGGATGGCCTGTCCTATTGGCCTTGAATGATCACTGTGGGGTGTTTTTCTCTAACTGTCCTAAAGGGTAAATCAGAGTTTATCAGTCTCATTAATCCAGGCTTCCACTGGGGCCTGGGCAAAAAGGTTTAGAATGTGATCAGTATGCAGCTTTCATGACCTTTCCTTTGAGTAAAGATCTTAGCAAGGGAGGGAAACCTCATGTTAAGTCTCCACCTCCACAGGAGGTGGTTTTCTCATTCCTATTTGGGGATAAAAAGAATTATATTGAAATCAATTCAGCAGAGAGAGTGAAAAGGTCACTGTGACTGTATTCCCATCCAGGTGTTCTCAATACAGACTGAGTGGGTCCACCTTTAATTTTGTGTTCCTCCATCTATTTGACATGGCTGAATTTTTTATTAACAAGTATGGTGGATATCTTTATCACTTTTCCAAAAAAAAAAATAATCTTGATAAATAGTCAAAGAGGAAGGATTGGCATTGGATGATTAGGTAATGTCTTTAATTCACTGGAGCTATCTTTTTTTTATATTTAATATTACTTAATATTTTTATTGAGACATACAGTAAAATATGAAGCAGGGAAATCAAAGTCTTTTGGGAGTATAGATGAGGATCAGATATGTGGAACAAAATCAATGAATTTCCTGCATCTTTTTTTCCATCTGTCTCTGAAAATGCCATAGCTTAAAAGAATAAATTCTTATTTCTAATGAAGTAGAGTCCAAAGATATGGAATGTAACAGAAACAAAATGTCCTTGGTTGGGAGTAAATCTAAGACAAAGCCAACTGTTTTCTATATGTGCTTTCAATAAAAACATAAAGTAGGTGAAATCAAATGGTTATATCACATGAACGCTTGAAACTTATGTGAATCTTGGCAACATTAACATCAACTATGACTAATAAAAGATGCCACGGTTTTGTATCACTGAATTTAGGTTTTATTTCACTCAGTAGAAATGACTTCTATTGTTAGGCTGACCTTCTGACAATTGTATAGGTATCCATAGAAGATTATAAGCAAATGTTTTTGGGTCCTTCTATATTACTCTCATTTTAACAAGAAGTGTGGTTGTGGGATCTCACATCCTTTGGAGCAAGCCAAAAGGACCTTACTAGTATAGCCATGAATATGCTATAACCATTGAATGTTGTCATGTTTTCTCTTTAGTCTGTTGTATCCACAGACACACACATACAACCTAATTTTGGATTTGAGGAAGTATCTAAGTAATTACAAGATAGAGTGCACTATTTACAATTACTAGCTGAATCATACTTGATGGTGATAAAATACAAAGAGTATCATTCTTATTTTGTAAGAATTAGCAGTCTAGAGTGGAAGAAAAAAGCTTGTACATTCTTATTTCTCTTATATACAATAAATGCATGGAAAAACCTGTAAAGAAAAGCTGTAATGAATGAGCTATATGAACAAGATGAAATGAATGAGCTAAGCTGAATAAGGAATTCTATTTTAAGATAGCAAATACAAGCAGTAACATCAACACAATCCCTTAGTATCCTGGAATCTTTCATAGTCTTAAATGTTTGCCCTGTGACGTTTTACCTTCTGGATTGAAACATATCTCAGAGTCTCTAAAAGTCTTGCCTTGTGATTTTTGGGTGTTCATTATTCATGCCTCTTTCTTCTAATAATCTCAATCTTATTTTGAAATCACTCTAGTCTCAGAGTCTCTGATGGGCTGACCAATGTTCTCACTCCATGAAGGGGTATGAGACTCAGGACTGAGCAATGTTTAATCCACTTTGTGACCACAGTAATAGATTCAGGTACTGCTGTCTGGCTGATGCCATTAGGACTTTTCTTTTCCTGAAACCACTGAATAAGTGGCAGTAGTGTGTGGGTAAACCAGCTGTAGGAGGAAGGTTGAGGACGGGAGTACACAGGTGGAAGCCCTGATTTGCAGTATTTGCTGACTTCCCATGGAGCAAATACCTTGGATGATTTCAAGCTACCAAGTTGACACTACTGAATATGAATTTTTTTGATCCTCCAAATCTTTTGGTCAGTATCATGCCCTCAGGAATAAAATTTGCTTTCCTTTTAGGCTATTATATTAACTTGTGCAAAATACATTCTGTGGATGCCTAATCCTCTAAGTGAAATGACCCTCTACTCACTGCCCCTGAGGAAGAAATAAAATAGTCTTGTATAATGAAATCTCTTCTCCTCCTCCAATGGTTAGGCAGGAGCAGGTGTTGACTAAGAATAATCAACTTACTAGCTATACAGAAAGTATGATATAGTAAGCTAGGCCAATACAATTCACTTGCTCTGGGATTTCTATTGAGAAGTAGAGAGAAAATCAAGCAATTGGTTGTCCTTGCGGAAGGTCAGAAGAGGCATAGAGAGAGAACTATGGGGCAGTGCTGGGGATTAAGGTAGAGAATATGGCAAACTTGAAGCTACACAAGCATAGAAACTCAGAAGAAAAAAAAAACACATCAAGATACAGAGTCTCATTTACTCAGAGAGATTTGGGTAACAACTGCCTCCTAGACCTCCAGTTAGTTCTCCTCAACACTCTTAATTCCAGATTTGGACAACTTATACTCTTAAGAGAAGCTCTCTTTTTGTTGAGGTTACTTTGGTGAGAACTTTTGTAATTGGAAAAAAAAGACTTTAGTTAAACATTTAAGCAAACAAAAAGACTTTAAGTAAAACAAATTTGTACCAGGAATGGGATTTAAGCAAGAAGATATGGTGGGGTAATTAGAATTACTTAGGCCATCACAGTGGCTTTGCTCTTGCAATGAAATGCTGATATTTCGTACTATGTGATGCAGCTAATAAAGCCATAACCTGTGATTGTTGGAGAAGAAAAATATTAGGACTTCTTTCACTACAAAAGAAATTGAGCAGCAAGATAACACCCTGAGTTACTCATCCTGTTAAATATCTTGCCATCCAAAAATAAATGGCTTTGCAGTACCAGCCATAGGAGCCACATGTTTCAAGGTTAGTGAATTATTCTAGAAAATGAAATATATGTTCGGGACTAGAACAAATGAATGGTGCTGGGCTCCAGGTGAAGGTTTCCTCCCATTTTTCCCTTTCATAAAAGTTAGCTATTGTGACAGTTCTAGGTGTTTCCCACTATTGTATTTCAATTATTTAGTGGTGTTAAGTTGTGTAATTTACAGATTGCAGAGAGGAGACAAATAAAACCTGAATGTATTTCAATGGTACTATTTAAAATAACAGCTAACTTTCTTTGTGCCAAATATTCTTCTAAGTTCTTTAATGTGTAGATTCATTTAATCCTCCCCAAAATCTAATAAAGTAGGTGAGGAGCATACTCACTTTATAGATTAGGAGGCTGAGGAATAAAGAGGCTAAGATATTAATTGCCCAGATATTAAATATTAGAACCAAGTTTCATAGCCAGACAGTCTGGCTCCAGACCGATGGTCTTGACCATTACCCAGTGGACTCCAATATCATCAAGCAGTGTTTGATGTGACCTTTTCCCATTGCCTCTGGAGGCAGTGGATGGCGTTGACACAAGATTAACAGCATCCTATTTGTAAGGTGTCAGTATATTTACAATGCATGTGATAGATGGAATGTGTCAGATGGGGACAACTTTGAAATTGGATGAATGGAATGTAGGCTGTTTGCTCTGCTGATTAGCAAAAGCTAAACTCTATTAGACATGTCACATATCTTATTCACCATGGATACATTCCTTACTGGTTAAACTGCTTCATAAAAATCTTATTGCACAGGTTTTTACCCCCTTAGCCATCCCCAACTGGACCAAGAATGGGAGACCGGACTCCAAAGCAGCCAATCCAAAAGCCGATGAGGAAACTGTGTTGTGGCCTGGCTTGCAAAAGATGAGCTCAGTGAGATTCTCTTGAGAATCAGAACTAGGAAATTCTAAGGGAATGAGTCAGTTAGCAGCAGGAACCAAAGTTAAATGTTTTAGAAATTAGCCTGGAAAGATACTGATGGGGTTTGCCAGAGTTATGAGGTAACAGAAACTATGAGTAAGCAGAGCAATTAGGTAGAAAAAAAAGTAAAAGGTAAGGAAACTTTTTACTCATTGGACATGAAAAGCAGGCATGTGGAGAGTATTTGAGTCATATTGTTGCCACAACAGAGTGTAAAATAAAGACCCCCCAAATTATTAATATTGAGCTCTCTAGAAGTATCATGCATCTAGGAATACCTTTCTCTTTGGAGACTTCATTAAAAGCTAGCCATCTCAATAGAGCCTTGTCCTGTTTACCTGAGATTTTTTTTTTTCTTGTAAACGAAAGCTACTTTCTGAGACAATAAAGATGTGTTCAGAATCATTCAGAACCCACTAGCTTCTAATAGCTAGTATTTCACAGCTTCTCCAAGACTAGGATTAGTACCTCACTCTGGGATTCTGTCAGTGACAATTTAGGCATTTATTAGAATGGCACTGGCATGTGACAATCTTTGAAGAAGTATCCTTTGTTATTTAATGCTTTGAACTTGCCTGGACTTCAAAGAACAAAAGCTAGCCAAATTAGAATAATGGTTAGCTGCACAAATAATAAAAAAAATGTGCTTTTTGCATGAAATAGAACTTAGATATAGAATCAAAAAAGAAAAAATTCTTATAAGAATCTATTTATGGAGAAACTAGAAAAATATTTGGACCGATTTTAATCATTTTCGTGATTCCAACTTCTCCACAGTAAATTAAATAATTAAACAGAATAATTCATCTATTTTTCAAAAATAATGCAACTGATACCTTATTTTTGTTAGCATTTCAGATGAGTGTCCTAAATACCATTAT
The DNA here is from genome assembly GCA_963575035.1 of Avahi laniger. Taxonomy (NCBI): domain Eukaryota; kingdom Metazoa; phylum Chordata; class Mammalia; order Primates; family Indriidae; genus Avahi; species Avahi laniger. The sequence continues at coordinate 13,187 of CAUYSK010053359.1, forward strand.
AGTATGTTAAATACTAAGTTCTTTGTTCACTCTGACTTTTCTTTTTTTGGGAAACTACACCTATGTCATTCTCTCCAGATATTTTTTTACATCTGGCAGTTAGCTGGTTATCTGTGGCATTCCTTTAGACTTACATTACTAATCATGCAACCATATCACCTGAATTTTTTTAAAATTCTATTTTAAAGTTTGTAATTAACAGTGATTTATAAATTAGGAATATAATCTTAAAACAATTTATACAAAATTATAAGTTTTTTTTTTTTTTAGAGACAGGATCTTGCAATGTCGCTCAGGCTAGAGAGCAGTGACATGATCATAGCTCACTGAAGCCTTGAGCTTTGAACTCCTGGACTCAAGTAATCCTCCCACCTCAGCCTCCTGAATAGCTGGGGCTACAGGTGTGCACTACCATGCCTGGCTAAGTATTTTACTTTTTGTGGATACAGGGTCTCGCTGTGTTGCCCAGGCTGGTCTCCAACTCCTGGGGTCAAGTGATCCTCCTGCCTCGACCTCCCAAAGTGCTGGGATTACAGGCACGAGCCACTTGGCCAGGCCTATAAAATAATTTTAAATCAAATGTCTCATTTTCTATTGTGATAGCTACCTTTCGAAACAACATGGTGTTTATCACTATTTTCCATTCAGATATATTACTATTCATAGTTTCCATTGCAATTGACAGAAACCTAAACACAAAATGAGCAAAACAATAATGGAACTATTAGATGACTGAAAATGTCAAATGGCAGATCTGGCTTTAGGCAATTCAACAGGCACTCTGCATCTCTTACTTTCGAATTCTCTGGTTCCATCCTCCTCCATGGGTTGGTTTTCCGTGCAGGTGAGTTTTCTACGTGGCAGCACAAAGGCTGCAGCAGTCACAGGCCTCAGATCTGCCAACCTGACCATCTGCTCATCCGCCCATTTGCTTGACTTGACCAAAGGGCATTTTTCCCCCCAATTTTTATACTGAAGTCTTAGGCCTCTATCTGATTGGACCAACTTAGGTCAAGTGTGGGCTCCTGAAAGAACTATCAAGATACCACACACTGGGCAGTACGGGCCTGGAGTAGGCGCTTGTCATTAACATTAAATTAAACATTTTGTATGGAATTGGTCTAATTATGCTTCTCAAATAGCAGCCACTATATACTAATCCATCACATTTTGAAAACCACGTGATTCTTTCCACACAACTTTTGCATCTCTGTTCTGATTTCTTTTATCTTCATCACGTCCTTGAGGCAAATTGATTAGATAAAATTACCTGGGCTTTTAAAGAGAAATTTTTTAATGGTTTAGTACAATTTGATTCTATTCTGAAAATCTGATAGAATGATTCAAGTAGGTAGTTTTCATTAATTTTACAAGTTCCTTTTCAATAAAGTTTGGTCAATTGCTCTGCATGAGACTTCAGTCTATATTTAATAATAAATATTATTTACAACATAATATTATTTAAGAATAAATACTTGATACTAAAACAAAGTTTTCTAAGATTTAATCTATTAGATTAAAATAACAAAAATTTAAGAACCAAAAGTTGAATAAATTCAGGGGAATGGAATCAGAATTGAAACTTGCTAAAAATTCTATGTAAGTGAATATCATTGCTTTTAATACAGTAATAGTCCAGTGAGTTTGTGATTATTCAGTCATTCCCTGACTGGCTTATCTAGGAAATCCTGCTTTGACATAGACATAAACCTAGACCTCTAAAGACAAACAAGCAAACAAGAACATCAACAACAAAAACGAAACCCTGTGACATCTCAGATTTTGTCCTCATCCTTCCAAAGCCAAATCACGCACGGAAATTGAGGTCATAGAAAAATTTTACACGTGAGGCAGCCTAAGCCTAAGCCTAAAGGACTCGACAAACTTAAGTACCAGAGTCAGGTGTAAACAGTTCTGCTGATTTTTACTCCACAGATATATTGCCTTAATTATGGAATTCCTAGAGCACAAGACTAACTGGGGAAATCTTTAAGGAAGCTGCTTATCTTTGTCTCTAACATTACAAAGTAGAAGGGTAAATACATGTCAAACAAGATTATTAATCACTCTCATTTTTTTCTTTTCTTTTCTTTCTTCTTCTTCTTTTTTTCCCCCCCTAGAATTACATGAGTAGCAGGAAGAGTAGGTCAAGTGAGGTAACAGGTCTAATTAGGAAGCAGTACATTCACAGGGCACATCCCAGGACTGCAGTGGAAATTCCCTAACATTGTTATTTAGGAAGGCGAAGCTATCAGGCTTACGCTTACACGATTTGCTGTATCCAGCTTTTGTTTGCAAACCTGAAAGGACAACAGTGATGTAATGTTATTTTACTCACCTAAGCATCACTTGACTTTTTAAAGCTCCTGTAGGTTGGTAAGCTCAGTCTCAGGGGATCAGGAGAAGAAATCCTTGTGATTTGTTTTAATTAACCTACTTCACTCACCTATTGATATTTATAAAGATTATCTATCAATAAAGATATGCATGTATGGGTATATTTGTGTGTATGTACATATAGATATCTATTAATATTTTCATTCTGTTAAAGGGAAGAAATGTAAAATAAACTTGTTATAAAACAATATGTTAGTTTCATTTTTAATAGGTTTTTCTTTAATATCTGGACACCTCTTCAGATGAAGTCCCTCTAAATTTAAGTGCATGGGTATAATCGTTAGTTTGCCAAACACATAATAAGTCTTCTGTTTTCTCTGTATTTTCAGAATGTTGGGACACACTAATGTATATACTGTGATCACCTTTTTGTCTGCCTCCCATTCCATATGATTTAATATTCTTATGGCCCTCATAGAAATTAAGTCTAATAATCACCACATTAAGGATCTGGCAAGAAGTTGTGAGCTGGGCTTCTTCACTTTTGGATTTTTACAAGAAGCAGTTTGGGATATTGGGAAAAGTTGAGTCTGGAATCAAATACAAGGCTAATATTAACCATAATGATAGTTGAGAGGCACTATGCCAAGTCATTTATATGTAATCCTTACAGCAATGTAATTTTATTTACATATAAGTTAATGTAATCCCTACAGCAATTCTAACTCATTTGTAATTCACAGATGAGTTAGAATACAGCAATTCTAACTCATCTGTAATTCACAGATGAGTTAGAATATCTTGCGACTGTCAGTTTATTGATGAGAAAACTGGACCAGTTGACCCCAGATTACACGTGTAGGAAGTGGTGGAGCTGGTATTCTAACCTCAGTCTGTCCGATCCAGTTTGATCTTTTAACCACTAAGTGCACCTGGATTTGCTTTCCAATGTTTTCATTTCAATGGTACCACTTTCACACATTTCTATTAGCCTCTACTTTCTCATTTATATGAAAGGAGGTAGTGCTAACTATTCGGAATGGTTACTGTAAAGACAAGATGTTTGTGCAATCGCCAACAGAATGTGTGTTTAATAACTATTCATTTCCCATTCCTCACAAGGCAATCAAAATAGAGAAATTGGTATACAAGACACTTAGCATTTAGTAGAGTGGCTCTCATCCTTGGGTATACATTACAATCTCCTGAGGAACTTTTGGAAAGTACTAATGCCTACTTGGGAAGGATATGAGCGCAGTTTCTAGGATGCTGGTGATACTCTGTTAATCTGAGTGGTCATTACACAGGTGTGTGCATTTTGTGATAATTCCTTAAGCTGTGTACTTACGATGGCTGCATTCTTCTGTATGCATCTTCTACTTCAATTAAAATGTATATTAAAAATACTAATACCCAGATCTCACCTCTCAAAAATTCTGAATCAATAGCTCTGTATAGGAGCCCAAACATCAGTTTTATGTAAAAGCTTCTCCGATGATATTAATACACAGCCAGCATTGAGAACTATTGTTAGAATAGACCCAAATCTCGGCAGATTGAAGAATCAAGAAAGGAGTGTTTTACAGCAAAATACAGAATGTCCACCAAATCAAATGTCTGAGTAACTTTACAATAATCAGATATAGACACTGTGAAAAAGTATCTACATTTCATGTAGGGATCATCCTAAAAATAGGAATTGAATATGCAACAAAGATCTATTAGTTTCCCCGAAAAGCACTTTATTGTCCTTACCTTTCCTTCTTTCATGATCATTTCTATCTACATCTAATTTATTAAACCAGCCCCCATTTTTGAACATCTTTATTCAACAAAAATTATGTAGTTCAAAAGATAAAGCATGTGTGAGTTAAAATGTCTACTCTTCCCCAGCTGCCCACATTTGCAAGTTTAGTCAAACATCCTTCAATATCCAATAAAAAGGTCCAAATAAGATGACTGTGTTTGCTTTGGTTTTTTTTTTTCCCCTAACAGAAATAATCATTTTATTTGTCCCTTATTACTGGACATTGTTCTTTTGGACCATACTATTAACATTTGCATCTCTCTCCATACTGATACACACACATGTACACACACACATTCTATATGCATTTAGAAAAATGCTTTATAAAAATATAAACATATTAACATTACAGATTAATTAAGATTAATTTTAAAATATGATATAGGTTTATTTCTTTGTAATGTCTTTATAATGAAATTTTTAAACAATCCATTTGCTGGGATTTTTTTTTACAAAACTGTCCGTTAAAAAAGAATGATATAAGATGAAATTTTACATATTTATTGTATTTATTTAAGGGAACTTAGATTTGTTTTCATAGGTAAATGTGTCACTCTCCTTTTCACCAAATTGATTCCCTTCCTTTTAATAATTTTTTGCTCTCCCAGTGTCTAATTAATAACCAAGAGCAGTTGCACATCTTCCTAATAGGAGAAGCATGTGTAGCATTCACTGAGCAAGCAATGTTTATTGATTATGTGCATAAACTGAGTTATCAGAAGGGTAAACTTGATCATTGCCATATTTTTTCAAAAACATAAATACCGAGTTTTGAGTATGCTCAAAGAATGCATACACTTATCGATTACATTAGTCAGTGGGTGAAAACAAGAAAAGGAATAAGGAAAGAAATCTCTAGTCTTATGCTCAATTGGTGAACCTATGCAATATAGATATCAACTCCATCCAGGCTCAAGTTAGATGGGCTGTGGCCACCAATTGATTTACTATACTTACAAACCTTCTGAGAAAACTTTGGGTAAGAAAACCTAAAAAGTAAAAGTAGCTAAAATGCTGAAATATAAAGATTATTCAGTACTAAACTATTTACAATATTAAAAGTTGAAAGTACAAATAGATCTCATTGAAGCTAGCATACTAATGTAAGATTTATGCTGTCGATAACCATATGCAATTAAGTATAATGTGCAAATTCCATGAGATTATGTTTCAGTTGTTAAGAAACAGAAAAAAAAAGCATTAGTTTCTGACACTTCTTAAATTTAATAATAACAGGTGTGCTGGAAAGAAAAATGAAAAAAAAAATCCTTTCCTTGGATTAGCAGAGAAAGAGCTAATATCTGTCAGTGAATGCCATTATGACTTTTATATATGTCTCTGGTTTGGCTTCATTCACAGATTGCACAGATATTACTTAAATAAGACTTCAAGAGAGAACATGGATTTTGAAAATGGGGATTGGTCTCCAATGTTGTGGTTGGCAGGTAATGGATTAACAAACTGTCAATGTGAAATCCATTCATTTCTTCTTATCACTCAGGAAACAGGCATCCTGTCACTCTCTACTGGCTTGCAAACTTGCTGGAGAAGGTAGAAGCATCACAGTGGCAGTCCCAGGTTTTAGTTCTATGTAATAGTCTTCTGATCATGAGATTTGACCTCTCCTATCAAACACTTTTGTTATTTTAATCAATGTATCATTGCCATATTCATGTGTTTTTGTGTTGTCTTGTTTTTATATGATATTGTTAATTTGTACCATCCAAAATTTCCATTTCGTAGTCCCAAAATGATCAAATATTGACAATTTCACCATTTTACATGGTTCAATCTATTATTAATTTACTTATGGAAGAGTGAAGGAGCAGGAAGAATTTTATAGCAAGTAGCAAAGCAAAGAAGAGGAATTGTGTGAGTGCATGTGTGTGTAAGAGTGTGTGTGTGTTTACTGAAAGGTTAACATGTGCTGGGCACTGTCCTATACACCCGATACACAGCAAGTGACCAGATAAAGCCTCTGTTCTCATGAAGGTTACATGTCTTCAGGGAAGAAAGATAATAAACAAGGTAATGTGCAAGATAATTCCAGATGGGTGCTATGAAAAACAGGTTATTCAAGGAAAGCGAATATAAAGAGACTTAGGGTGTGTGTTGGAGGTGGGAAAAGGGCAACTATTTTAGACAGGATGGCTAGAAAAGTCCTCCTTCAGGATATGAGAGTTGAACAGAAATCTGAAAAAAAAAAAAAAACAGAGAGAGAGAATAAATCTTACAAAAACTTGGGGCATCTATCTGTGTTCTACAGTTAACACTAATGGGCTGGCAAGTACAAAGGCCTTGAGGAGGGAAGGCACTTGGCTGGTTTAAACAGAAACAAAGAGGCCAGTGTGGCTGAGTAAGTGAGCACAGGGGAGAGTGGTAACATGAGGTCACAAAATCAGGTGGGGTCAGATCAGGTAGGGTCGTGGCCTTGGTCAGCCTCAGGATTTTATATGGAGAATGATAGAAAGCCACTGAAAAATTTTGAGCAGAGGAGCACGATGATTTGAAGGGTTTTTTAAAAACATGACTCTAGCTTCTATGTGAATAAATGCCTATAAGGAAAAAATAGCAGAAACAAGAAGCCCAGCTACAAAGAATTGTCCAGTGAGAAATGTTTCCATTCGGGTTTTAGGAATGGACAAGCTGAGAGGCAGTTGCAGGACCAGCCTCACTGACATCTGGCCTCATGGGTGCGCCACCTCCACGGCCCCACAGGGTCTTGCACTCAGAATGGTCCCACACTTGGGTTGATGCTCTGCGGTTGCCATCTTGAAATTCATCACAACTTTTGAACAAGGGCCCATACGTTTTTACTTTGCCCTGGGCCCCCACAAATTATCTAACTAGTCCTGAGAGGAAAAGTTAGTCTTTCTCTTTCTTCAGGTTTCTGTTCAACTGTCACCTCCTGAAAGAAGCCTGGTCTGTCTACCCTGCCTAAAGGAGCCAAGGCCCTCCAACATTTAGAGATAAAGAATGAACAAGCGTCAGCAAACCAGATTATGGAGGAAAAATCAGCGAAGGAGAAGGACAAGAAGGAAAGTTTATCTGAGTAACTAAAATTTTTTTTTAAAAAAAACAACTTGTAGAGGGAGGGAAGTGATCGATGTTGGCACATGATGCTGAGTGGGCAGATAAAGTACAGACTTAGAAATGACCTGCATATTATTTTTGAATGGTAATCGGTCATGGTAGCTGTTTATGATACAAATGTCTATGGCCTTTTTTTACACTAAGGTATAATTTACACTGAGTAAAAGTCACCCTTTTTATATTTCTGCAAATTTCAAGAAATACATGCAGTGGTGTTATCACCACCATAGTCATAACAGAACTTTCATCAGAAGCCAAAATTCCAAGAGCCTCTTTGTAGTCGACACCTCCCCCCACACCCAGCCACAGATTTCTTTTCTGCCCCTGTAGTTTTGCAAGTTTGTCCTGTAAATGGAGTCAGACAGTGTGCAGCTATTTGAATCTGACTGCTTTCATTTGGCATAAAGAATTTGGGGTTCATCTTGGTATGACATGTATCAGAAATTCCTTCCTATTTACTGCTGGGTAGCATTCCATTGCATTGATATGCCATGATTTGTTTAGTCATTCCCCTGTTGAGGATTGTTTTTCATTTTTGAAGGTTATGAATAAATTCCAATAAATATTCACATAGAAGTTTTTGTGGGAACATAGGTTTTCATTTCACTTGAGTAAATACTCAGAAATCTGACAGCTGGGCAGCATGGTAATTGCATTTTTAACTTTATCAAAAAACATTAAAACTATTTTTCAAAGTCATTGAGCCATTTTTCATTCATACCAGCAATATATAAGAATTCTGATTACTGTACGGAGCTTTTTTTCCCCTTTTCAGTTTAGCCATTCTAAAAGGTGGTATATCATTAAGGTTTTCACTTCCATTTCCCTAATGGCTAATGATATTGAGTATCTTTTCATGTACTTATCTGCTATCCCTCTTATCTTCTTTGGTGGACTGTTTACATCATTTACTCATTTTTTAATTGGGTTGTTTGTCTCCTTATAATTGCCATATGAATATTCTTTATATATTTCTGCACACCAAGCTTTTATCAGATTTGTGCTTTGCCAATATTTTCTCCAAGTCTGGGACTTTTCTTTTTAATTCTCTTAAAGGTGTTTTTCAAACAGCCAAAGTTTTTAAGTTTAATGCAGTCCACTATGCCACTTTTTCCTTTATAAATTCTGCTTTTACTGTCATATTTGAGAGATCTTTGCCTAACTAACCCATGTTCACAAAAGTTTTCTCTCATGTTTCTTCCGGAAGTTTTATTGTTTTATATATTACATTTTTGACAATCAAATTTTGTAAGATGGAAGTCATTGGTGACTTTTTTGAGTGAGATCAGTTAATTTGTGAGAATGAAGACCTGATCAGAATAGATTAAGAACAAAATGAAAGGTAAAAGAATTGAGATTGTCTTTATAGACAATGTTTATAGGACATCTGCTGCAAAGAGGAGGTGAAAATCGGGGCAATAGCTAGAGAGAAACCTTATAGGTGGAGTGTGATGGCTGGTTATGTATAAGTTAGCAAAACTGGACACACTGCCTTGTGCTTCTATAAAGTTAAGTGGTACAAATTGATACAAATCAGGGGAGAAAAAATCCAGTGAAACCTCACTCAGTGGGTGAAAAGTGCCAAGCACAGAAACTGGTTATTTAAGATGAAAATAACAGTGTTTCTAGGGCAAATAAGGATAAACTTCTATGCTTTTGCATTAGTGCCAGTAAAATGTTTGGCTTGGAAAAAATGAAAAGAGGCGAGAAAAGAATTTCAAAATGACCATAAACTCAGCAACTTGTCTGATTGAATCTTTTTCCACGGATTGAGCAAGAGAGAATTAGGGAGTGAGGGGACGGGGGGTGTCTTTTCCCTGGGCGCAAACTTAATGGGTCTCGCATTTCCTAGGATCTCTTAAAACCTCCTTTAAACACAGTCTGTTTATAAAGTGACCTCAGTGACTTTGGTACATTCCCTACAGTCCTGGCATTCTCTCTGCCCAATATCACAGAAAGTAGGCGGTGAGTCAGAGGCAGAGATTACGTACACAGATATGGAAGACCAAGCTGAAAGAAGGGCCTTTTCAGGTTGCCCATTTCTTTGATTATAAAATACTCTTCAGGTAGCCAAAGGTAAAAGAGAGAGAGCACAGTTAAGAAGCCATGAAATCCCGTGGAAGTCAACACCCACATGTAGGGTTTGACTTCCAGAACCAGATTAGATTCCATGTTGGTTTTCTGAGAGCAGAGTCAGAATCTCTCCTTCAATCACATCTTCTGTGAGACGGGCCTACTGTGCGCATATAAATAACTTGCTTATTGAGCCATCAAAGGAAACCAAGGCATTTATTGACATGTTTAAAGAATTAGGAGGAAAGTATTAAGCTTTCGTGGTGCTTTAATTCTTCTTTTGTTCTCTTGTTTATATTGTCCCAAAACTAGTAGTTTCTTTCCAGCTGGAAGTTGTGCAATATATGCGAGCTAGGGCTAAGATGAGTTAAACCTGAAATAATTGTTTCTTCTTTAAAATATCCAGTTAAGCATTATGGAAGGTATGGAAATTTTTCATGGGCCAAATTATAAGTGAAAAATAGCATACATAATTTATGTGTCATAATGGTCTTTGTGTGTGTCCATGTGCCATCAAAGACCCTGGAAAGAAATGGTTTTATTTCCCAGGCTAGTGCATATGGTTTTGTATTGCCATTTGATAAAACATAAATCCTGGTCTTTAAAGTTTCTAATTTTCATTTCATTTATGTCAGGAACACTGAAAAAAATTAGGAAAAAAAACAGCATTTATATGATTTTAAAGGTCAAAAACGTGAAAATTATATTATGCCTGATTTATATATGCAATTAATAAATAGTCAACAATTCTCAGTAAATCAATCATATCATTATTAATTTATATAAATAACAGAGGTAGAGTATTTATGATCCTTAGATAAAAAGTGGTTTTAAATTTCTCTTATTAGTCTCCTTCATTTTATAGTATCATACGGCCTTGTTAGTAGGTACAAAACAGGACCCAGTTTAATTTGTGGACACAGTACCAGTCTATTTGTTCTGGTGCAATTATTATCACATTTCCTCCAAATCCAGTTCAGATTAAAATTACAGCTATTTGTTTTATCATTTTCTACATACCAGGATATGCTCCTTTGAATGCATTTTATTTTCATTAATCCCCAGAATGTGAGCAATATTTCATTCGTGTTTTACACAGGGAGAAATAGATTTAGAGAAGAAAAATAACTTCCCAAAGCTCACACATGAATTATGTAAAGAAGTCATGCCTTGAACCCCAGTATTCTGGAGGGTATGGTCTTAACCACTAAGCAATGGATACCTACTTAGTAAGCAGAGCTTCATGTTTGGGCAAGAAAATGTCCATTTTGGTGATAGGAGAAATAAAAAGCATAGCTTGAAAGGACATTTAGCAACCACTGTCGTCGCATATGTATGTTCTGAAAAGACCATTCCCAGACAGTGTGTGGATGAAGAAGATATGGAAGCTCATGACCTGCAACTACACAGGAGTTTAGCTTCAAGCTAAAATAGTCTAGATATCTCAGAAAAGACAGTGTGACTAGAAACTCCTAGGGCCATTTGCTCAGACCTACACTATCCACAATTTTTGGCCTTTCAATTATATCACTATAAGCATCATCACTTTTGAAGAAACACTCAAAGCCTTAAGAGAACCCAGATACTGTTGTTGCCACCTTCGAATCCCAGTGGATAAGAGAAAATGTCAGAACCTAAAACAGATTCCTTAGGGGAATGCTCAGTTGACCATTTAAATCTTAAGGCAATGTTGACAAGTCATTCATATTACCTCATGCAATCAACATGTTTCAGGGAACAAAGCTTTCCAAAGCAATTTTCAAAGAATACTCTCAAATAGGTATGCAAACGAAAGAGCCTTGAAAGAAAGGGAAATTTGACTGTGATATGTTGAATGCTTGCTTTGGTGAGATAGCTACAGCGAATCTCAGGGCTACAGGAATTGAAGGGACATTTCATTTGTATTGCATGATTTTGTATATCGCCTAACTTTCCCCCAGCGTATATTTAACTTCTGTCAGTGTTGCCTACACTAAACCATTTTAGTGTTAATTATACCTATTATTTTATTATTAAATTATTTTATGAAATCATATAATACTGTGCATATATATGACAAATTTTTACTCTCTCACTATACTTGTGTGTGTGTGTGTGTGTGTGTGTGTGTATAAAACATATTCGGAATAGAAAATGTTCAGTGTCAGAAAGTCAGTGGAGAACTTATTCCTTGCAATAAACACTCAGATCATTTTCAGTTCCACAGCAGATACAGACCCTTTGTTATTAAACACGTCAAAGCTTTGCTTCCAGGAAGGGCAATCTTCTCAGTTATTCCCTCTTTGAGTGAGGATTTGAATGCTTTTTTCATGGAAAGCAATTACTGTAAAGTACTAAAGAGGAAATGTGTGCACTCTCTCTACCATCTTCATACCACACTTCAAAAAAGTAAATCTTTGGCAAGAGATTAAATAAACAATTGTTATTGGGCACATCATTGTGTGATTCATAGACACACATTTGTAATGCTAAATATTTATAGCATTTACACAAGAGGACACATTTTTCCATCCGATTTTTTTTTTCCCTTCTTCTTCTCCCTGAATTCCAAGAGAAGCCTTGACATGAAATCTCTGCTTTGGAGAGAAACAACTACTCCAAAAGTATGCTAACCATCTACCCCCTTGTTTGCATTCAATTCAGTGGCTTACATAAATATGCAAGATCTATAAAGAAAATGTAAAATGAAGTGCTTGACATTCTCCTTGGTGATTTCAGCATTCCTTCAGGGACCAGACCTAAACTGCTAAACCACACTTGTTCCAGACTCCACCACTGTGGACCAAAGAGGATAAAGTTAGTAAGGTAACAGAAGAGGGCTGTGTGAAACCCT
>CAUYSK010053365.1:0-30318 GCA_963575035.1 Avahi laniger
GTATTATTTTTCCACTTCCAAAGCTTCCTTTACCACTGCAGAAAGATGATCATCTAAGTTTATTCACCAAATGATCTGATTTCAACATTTTAAAGTTCATTTCACAGTCAGTGACATTTATTCAGTTTTTTGTAAACAAAAGAGAGTTAAATGCCCTCCAAATGAAGGGAGATCACAGTTTTAAAATCAACAATCCAGGCGTAGTGGCTCATGTCTACAGTGCCAGCTACTCAGGAGGCCCATGATGACGCCACCACACTCCAGCCCGAGCAACTGAGTGAGACTCTGTCTCAAAAAAGAAGCTGATTCAGAACAAACTTAACAAACTCTCAACTGGTTCCTGTACTTTGTTATAAATCAAATGTAAGGTTGTGTTTGTTTTTTTTTTTAACTTTTGAAACACACCAATGTTTAATCAAGAAAGTGGGTAGACAACATATATGTATAAATCACACTTAAGAAGGGTGTATATCCCATGATTAATCTCAGGTATTAATTCCCTTCAAGTGCAATTATTTAATGTCAAATTCCTTGGTGTACACATTTTATCATACAAATAGCATAAAATCACAAACCAGCACACGTACATAGAAGCTGCTCTAGTACTTGACAATCGGAGATCCAGAGCCAGTTTTTCTTGATTTTCTTCAGCATCAGATTCTGAGTTTTCCAACGAAGACTCCACCTGTACAGCAGTTCTCAAGATATCACTTAATTCAGAGGACAGACTAATACCATCTTCTTCTTCTTCCTAAAAAGACATCCAAACAGAATCAAACATGCCTTGACTTTCAACTTTTCCTTTAGGAAAGAGATCAGAGAATGATTTCTTTAAAGAATTACCTTGATTTCTTCAAAAAAATGTGCAGTTTCTCCTTCTATGATTGGCTGTAACATTTGACCCCTTCGCTTGGTGGATGGAGATCCCTATAACAATCAATTATATAAACAGTTTTACACTGTAAGTAATTAAAGTGTCCAGTGAAGCTTCACTTCATTATGTTACAAATGTTAAACTTTATTTTCAAAATCTTAAGCATTTTCTTTAAATATTTTGGGGGAATTAATAAATTTATTTTTGCTTCTATTTTTCTTTTTACTTATACACAAGGGTGATAAATGATAATGTCTAGAAAAGTATAAGAGAGAATTCAACAAATATTTTCAAAATTCTAAATAAGAACATAGACTTTAATTTGGAAGCATTTTTCTTTTAAAAAATAGTTATCAACTTTTTTTATCTAAGGCCCCTTCTTTTTTTAAAAAAATAACAAGTTTAGGTGAGCCCCAGTGGTTCATGCCTATGATCCCAGCACTCCGAGAGACCAGGGCAGGAGCATCACTTGAGCTCAGGAGTTCGAGACCAGCCTGAGCAAGAGGGAGACCCCATCTCTACTGAAAAAACAGAAAAATTAGCTGGGCATCGTGGCATGCACCTATAGTCCCAGCTACTCGGGAGGCTGAAGCAGGAGGATCACTTGAGCCCAGGAGTTTGAGGTTGCTGTGAGGTATGATGATGCCACTGCAGTCTACCCAGGGTGACAGAGTGAGACTCTGTCTCAAAGAAAAACAACAGCAACAACAACCAGCTTTATTAAGACATAATTCCATACCATAAAATTCACCCTTTTAAAATGTACAATTCAATGGTTTTTAGTATATTCATATGGTTGTGCAACCATCACCACTAATTTCAGAACATTTCATCACCTCAAAAGAAATCCTGGCCCATTAGCTGTCTCTTACTTGCACGCTCTCCCTTGCTCTTGGGAAACAGTAATATAACATTCTGTCTCTATGGGCTTGCCTATTATAAATATTTCATATAAATGAGATCATATAATATGTGGCCTTTTTTGTCTGGCTTCTTTCATTTAGCACGTTTTCAAGTTCACTGATGCTGTAGCATATACCAGTATTTCATTCCTTTTTATGGCTGAATAATGTTTCAGTGTATGGACATACCAATTTTATTTATCCACTAGTTGACAGACATTGGGATTGCTTCTACTTTTCAGCTATTATGAACAATACTACTATGAACATTTATGCACAAATTTTTGCACGGACATATATTCCCAATTCTCTTGGGTATTTACCTAGGAGGGGAAATGAAGAGTCACAGAGTAACTCTATGTTTAAACTTTTGAGGAACTGCCAAATAGTAGCTGCACCATTTTACATTCCTAGCAGCAGTGCATGAAAGTTCTAATTTCTCCGAATCCCCACCAACACTCTTATCTTTCTGATTACAGCTATACTAGTGGTATGAAATGGTTATCTCAATGTCGTTTTTATTTGCATTTCCCTAATGACTAATTCTGTCTAACATCTTTTCACGTCCTTGTTAGCCATTTATATATCTTCTCTGGAGAAATGTCTATTCAAATTCTTTGCTCACTTTTAACTGGGCTGTCTTTTTATTTTTGAGTTGTAAGAATTCTTTCTATTTTTTGGATACAAGACCCATATCAGGGCATATATATATGATTTGCAAACATTTTCTCCCATTCTGTAGGTTGTCTTCATTTTCTTTTAATAGTGTCCTTTGATGCACAGAAGTTTTTAATTTTTATAATGTCCAACTTAGGTTTTTCTGTTGCTTTTTTTTGTTTTGGGTGTCATATCTTAAAAAAAAAAAATCATCTAACCCAAAGTCATGATTTACTCCTATGTTTTCTAGGAGTTTTTATAGTTCTAGGTCTTACATTTAGGTCTATGACCCATTTTGAGTTGCTTTTTATATGTGGTGTAAGATAAAGATCCAACTTCCTTCTTTTGCACATAGATATCCAGTTGTCCTAGCACCATTTGTTGAAAAAACTATTCTTTCCTACCAAATTTCTTTGACTTAACTTTTAAACTCCAAATTTCTCTTTATAATAGACAGTCATATTTAATAGTCCATAAGATACAGAAATGCTTCCTACAGGAACAGTTTTAAAAGACAAACCTGGAGTTCTAAAATGGTTTTCCATAAAGAACTTTGAAACCTATTTATACTATTATAGAATTATGAAATGTGAGTGACACACAAAGTAACTTGCAAATAAAGGATAAAATCTGTATAAAATGAACTGTCTTATAGAAGAATTTGTAATATACAAAATTCCTTGTTAAAGGAATACTGATTATCTTAATATCTAAATAAAATAGTGTTGAGAAAGCAAACTTAAAAAAAGTCAATTAAAAAAAATCAGTTTATATAGGGCTAAATAAAAAGCACTGAGAAGGCCAATGTGAACTTTCTAATAATGAGTAATTAGGCAGTCAATGTCTAAAAGAAGCCCCCATGCAAGTGGCTACCTACATAAAATAGCCTGAAAGCCACAGCAAACCATAAACTCCACTGAATTAATTCCTAGATAATAATGCAGAATGGGCTAATAAGATAAATTTATCTAGAATCTAATGGTTAATTTGGGGATAGCATTTAATCTGTGCTTAAATATTAGAGTTTTCATTTTTCTCTAAAAATATAAACAAAGATGAATAAAGCACTATTTTAACGGACTTTTCCCCATCAATAAAGATTAACTTATTTACCTTGGCTATGTATTTCTCTGATATACCACCATAATAATTTTTCAATATGAAGAGAACATCCTGGTAAAACTAGAGAAATATTTGCTTATTTTACTTACAAGGACAGGAGTGATACTAGCTCTTGTCAGCATCTGCTTTACAAGCCTGTATCTATCATAGAGAGGTTTAACAATGTGCCTTTCTTCCCTGGTCACCTGAAGCAAACAAAAAGGAAATTGCCTATCATAAGAAATCTAAAAGGTACAAAACATTAAACAATGACTTCCACCCCCAATGTAAAATTTTCTATTAAATAAGTAGGCAATCCCCCTATTATAAGAAACAATGCTTTATAAAACAGCTCTGAAGAACGTAGGCCACAAAAGTGATTCATGTTCTTTTTTAAGACAGAAAATCAAATCTTTTTAGCAAGAGAGACATTACCGGCCTTCCATGTTGACTTTCATAGTAAAGAAGACTTTTCTGGAGAGAAGTTTTCTCTTCTACCAAATGATCTTTGGTCATTTTCTGGAATTAAAAAAAAAAAAATACCAAAAAACAAAACAAAACAAAATAAAAAAACCCAACTCCAGTGGCACCGTCATTATTCTCCTCACTCCCACAATGTAAATAATTAGGTTGAAAGGGCAGACCATCACCAGTCTAGCCCAGGCTAATGCATCCTCTGCTTATTGATTTGCAAGCAGAATTTTTCAGTCTCTTATAGAATCTGGTCTTCTAATAAGTAGGTAACAACCTCCCTTGATGGCTTGATTTATGTTTTATCTGAATAAATTATAAATACTGGCTTGGGTAAATTACTTAACTTCTTTTTGTCCAGTATCCTAATCTGTTAAGTGGGAATACTTCATCCTACCTCAAAGGGCTCTAATGAGGACTAAATGAGTGACTACATGTAAGGCATCGGCAACAGTGTCTACCCAGCACACAGTAAACATATATAATTACCTGTTATTTAATGTTGCACATTTTATTAGCATTAAGACTAGTGGGCACACACCCCATACATATATGCACAGGTTTTATAATCCAGTATTTCTCCTAAATTATTAAGGAAATCTGGGCCAGGCACAGTGGTTCATGCCTATAATCCCAACAGATTGGAAGGCTGAGGCAGGAGGCATCGCTTATGGTCAGGCGTTTGAGACCAGCCTGGGCAACACAGTGAGACCTGTCTCTACAAAAAAAAAAAAAAATTTTTTTTTCTTATCAGAGGGCTAATGTGCTAATGTCGTAACAAGGTTTGAGGGGGGCACATCTCACATATGCTCATAAAAACCCAATTATCATGCTTATGAACTACAAAAGGATCTTCTACAAAAATTTTTTTAAAAAATTAGCTGGGCGTGGTGGTGTGTGTTTATAGTCCTAGCTACTCAGGATACTCAGGAGGCTGAAGCTGAAGGGTCACTTGAGTCCAGGAGTTTGAGGATGCAGTGAGCTATGACAATGCCACTGCATTCTAGCCCGGGCGACAGAGCAAGACTGTGTCTCCAAAACAAACAAAACAAAAAATCTGGCAGCAGAATAGTGGAAAGATCCCGAAAAAAACTCAACAATGTCAATTTGTAACCTCAGACTTCTACTCTATTACCTCGGTTCCCCTGGATTGGCACATTCTTTACATTGCAGTACTCCCCTCACGTCTCTTAGTATTCTGAATGGTAGAATAGGCAGAATTTCCCAAATTTATTTGTCCATATTACCTTCCCCTTTGTTCCACAGGATCACCTATTAGCATCTCAACGTTCCACAGAATATCCTTCAACACTAGACCAAATAAACTCTACTTATTCCCAGGACTAGTTAATACTTCCCTGTCTCTGATCAGAGCGAAATTAGAGGTTAACAAATTCACTGGATATTATCTTCCTATAACAAATATCATTTTAGATTATATACATTCAGTAGAGGATAGCTTAGTGTAGGGTCTGTAAACCACTATGGTTTCAACCTCAAGCTTGAACCTTAAACTCAGGACAAGGAATTCGAATTAAGCGAATCCGATCAAATAGTTGGGCTGGGAGTTGGGAGGAGTTGTTCTAACAAGAAACTTAAAAGCAAAGTTAGGGGAGGGGAGGGATGAGAATGACTAATTCAACTCTATTAAAGGGAAAGAAAGACTAATATTTGCCAAGGTAAGAGTGTGCCTTAGGACTCACCAACACTGGGACAAAATTCACCTGACACCATCTACCACCACTCTCCCAGCAAATCTCATCTGATACAGGATTTGAGTTGCCAAGTGCTTTGACCAGTACTACCCTAGGCACAGGCTTTACTGAGTCAGAGTAATGTTTCTTCAGAAAAAATTAATTCATTTAATCCTTATAACCACCATATCAAGTTAGTATTTTTTTAAAAGACATAATCACGTCCATATACATCATACAACTGCTGAAGGGACTGCGTGGCAGAACGCACAGGATATAACCAGTCCATGCCTCGCATGAGCTAAGAGGTCAACACATACAGCTATTAAGGCCAGGATTCAAACTCAGGTCTGTTTGATGCTCTTTAAACACTCACTTAGCCAACTATCTCCAACATAAATGATCTGATCAACATTCTAGTTTTTTTAGTTTTGTTATTGTGACTCAATCCCTGAAAGGCTTGGCATTTATGGTATGCTGATAAAAGCATGTTTCTGAATCGGCAAATTTGGGGAGCAGACTCAGGCAGTTTGACTACCTGGACTTCTCAATCCTGTTGTGGTAATTACTTTGTTTCAGGAATTCTAAAGGCTAGTCTGGGCAAAAATCATAGCTCAAGATTACCTTGATATCTTCTGGAAGACACCTCTCAACACGTTTTTCTTTCAGTCTTTTCAGAATAAGTTCAAGGGTTGCTTCCTTAGATGGTTTTTTCTCCTTCTGAATGACTCTGGATTCATCTTCATTCTCTTCATCTTCATGGTCTAGAGAAGAGCCAAAGCTTTTTGGAAGAGTATTACTACGTGGACGTGTCTGAGGTACAAATTCTCCATCAGAATTTTTGTGTTTTGCATCTACATTTCAGAAATAAGAGGACAGATCAATAACAATTGATTTTAGCTAAAATGTGACTAAGTCAAATAAACAAGATATGCAACAAGAAAGTATACATTAATAGCACACAGACTGAGATATTTCAAAGTCACATAAAATACTTAAATTATATAGCAAGAGAGCTACTCTATTCATTCTTTAAACCAATATTCATAGAAAGTCTACTATAAAATAAGACTCTCTGATGAGTATGGGAGATACAGTGGTAAACAAAACAGACATGGTCTCTGTTCTCATGGAGCATATATTCAGGGAAGGAAAAACAATAACCAAGTAATGAGATTAATAAACAAAATAATTTCAAAGTGCTAAGTGCTACAAAGAAGATAAAACAGGATGGAGTCACAGAGCTACAAGGAGTGCTTTGTGGAGGAGGAACTACGTTGGATGAGATTGACGAAGGCGGCATTTCTGAATGGTGTCATCATGTTGAACGTGGAATAGGGAGCTGGTCCAGCATTAGAAGATTTAGGGGAAGAGCATTTGTCCCAAACTGAGGCAACAGCCAGTGCAAAGGCCCTAAAGCTTGGCATATTTGAGGAACAGAAAATGAGATATGAAAGTGATGAAAGTGGCTAAGGACAGAGTGTGCAAGGCCTTGAAAAGGTAAGGAGTTTGGACTTTATTCTAAATGGAAGGTCACTGAAGGACCTGAACAAGAGGGTAACATGATTTTTTAAAAGATAATTCTGGATGCTATGCAACATACGGACTGTATGACAGCAGGAGTGAAAGAAATTGGGCAATCAGGAGGCTAACGCTAGTCAATTTAACGATATCAACTACTAATCTAATAATGGTAATGATTTTCACTGATGACTGGAAACTGGCAGTAAATACGGAAATGTTTAACAGAATTAAAGGGGAAAATAAAGTGATATTCTCAAGAAGAGTTAAGAGCAATGATCTTAACCACAAGAATGTAAACTCCGTGACAGCAAACAGTCTGTCTTGTTCACTGCCATAACCCTCACTGTCTACAAAGTACTTGGTACTTACAGAGGTATTAAATATTTTATTGTATAAATTCAAATGAACAAACCAAAGTGATGCTCCAGATAACAAACCCATACTTAGCACAGATAATTTTTTAAGTATTAATAATTACTAAAAAGCATAATGACTAAACACCAAGTAAATATACCTTAGCAACTACCATATTGGGCTGACACCCAGAAACATGAAACCTAGTTTATGATTCAAGAAGACTTACAATTTAATCTTTGTGGAATAGACAATTCACTATGATTAAATATCCTTATTCTTAGATGAAATACCCAGCCAAAAATCTCAATAAAATATCTAACAAAAACCAAACTGCTTAATATTTGAAGTACATTTCAGGTAAACTTTATCAGTTCAACTATGAATATAAAATCTAGGGTAACTTTCAACATATTACTAATAAAAACACAAGAAAGACATTTGAAAGAATATAGTACTATAGATTTCCCATCTTTTTTTTTTTTAGATTTCCCAAGTCTTAGTATGCAACTTTGACCCTAATAAAGGAACAAAAGGAAATGTTTATTTTTGCCAGTGTCCAAGTTTTAAAATTATCAAAAATTGTAATTATAATTCCTAGACATTATTATAAAGAACATGTGAAAAATGCAAATATACGCTGGGTGCAGGGGCTCATGTCTATAATCCCAGCACTTCTGGAGGCTGAGGCAAGAGGATCACTTGAAGCTAAGAGTTTAAGACTGAACTGCGTGACACAGCAAGACCTCGTCTTCATAAAAAATATTAGCCAGGTATAGTGGTGCATGTCTGTAGTCCTAGTGGAGGCTGAGGGAGGAGGATCAGTAGAGGCCAGGAGGAGTTTGAGGCTGCAATGAGCTATGATCACACCACTGCACTTCAGTCTGGGCAGCAGAGTGAGACTGTCTCAAAAAAAATAAAAAAACAAAAAAACACAACAACAAATATGTTACAAATGGCACATTATGTACCTTTAATTTGCTTCCGCAGTTTGGTAAGCTCTGTCATCCATTTTAATACCTTTGGATTGGCTGCAATATCACTGTAAGAAGGCTGAGAAATTAAGGAGCACAATCACTATACTTTTGTGGTAAGCAATGGTTATCTTAATTTATGGCCAAATAGTACTTTACAGTTCCCACAGCATAGACTTCACTCACTCTTCATTTTACTTTATTTTATTTTGATTGGATGGGACAGGATATTAAGTAAAGCTCTCCCAGAGCAGGCTCTAGTAACTGCCAGAAGCCAGATGTAAATATGGGTCTTCCGACTCCAAGTATAAGACTCTTTCCACTTCTCATGTTAATTATTAAGCCACCTCCCAACGGGCCCCTCTTCCTGCTTCACTCACTCTCTCCCTCCTCTCTTGGTACTTGTGGTTTTTGACAACAGCAATAGCAGTAACATGATTTATCAATGTAAAGTACTTGTTTTAAAAATTCTAAAAGCTGTTTTCCCAGTGGAAATATAAAGATGTCATGGTGCAATGGCATGAATACTGGCTTGGCAATCGGGAGGCTAAGGGTCTACATGATCTCAGATCTACATGATCAGTATGTCTCTGGGCATCTCAGCTTTGTCATCTCTCTCAAGATAGAGCTAAACTAGTGCTCTTGAAAGACTCTTTCCCCAGGTTCTAATATTAGATCTAGCTCACTCTGAGCAATGCTACAAACTTACCTTGATATTTCTTTCCCTTTCAAACTGTTCCTCAAATTGTCTGATTTTTTTCTGAAGTTTCTTGACCACCTGATAAGGTGTTCTGTCTTCTCTTTTTTCATCTTTTGAACTAAAGGATGATCTTCGAATCCTGAATTAACACAAAAGGCCAACACTGTGTATTAGTTAAATTTTCAAGCACCAACACCATATCTCTTATTGCCCTGACATAACACTATTACTAATCAGTATATTTTAAAAGTGAAATTAAGTCCCTAACACTAAAGGACAGTTAGTAAAAAGAAACACTATTGTGTTACAGACCACGATATTAGTTAACACAAGCGGTGGTGAAAACAATTTGGAATAGTTTAAAATGTGTTTGGAAACAAAGCAGAAAAGAAACAAAGATACCTAGCAGCTCAGAGCTCTTTTAAGTGTTCAAACTATATAGGAAAATTTTTGACATGCAGAGCAATTTAAGGCTTTGATAAAAGGAACATGAGGAACCAATCGGCACCACTTGCTGCTTCCCTTTCAGAGTTCTGTGTTTCAGTCACAAATGAATAAACGAATAAATATACCACAAAGAAATGTCTACTTGAGAGCAAACCTCAAACGCTACACCTCAGTAAACTCAGAATTTTATACCAAAAAAAAAAAAAATTACAAAAATGTGCTTCATGAAATAAAGGAGAAAGCTTTGAACTGTAGGTCTGGAAAACTAAACCTCTCAGAGGACCTGGGTACATAATAGGAATCACCTCTCATAAGTACATAAAAATCATATACCGAGCAAAAGAAAGTGCTTTAGATGAGGAATCCAACTTTTCTGGATCATGTAGGAAACGCTGGCTTTGCCCAAAATCTAAACTGCGGTGTGATAATACTGGAGGACAGTCCTCTTCCAAGGGGTGATGATTCATTCTTCCAGCTTGTGGAGACAGCTGAGCTTCTCCAGACTCAGAGTCCTCCTGCCAAGACTTAAAAGCAGGAAACGGTTCTGTAAAACAAACACAAAGAACAGCACCATGGGTCTCTTGAGTCCATGTAGAAAAAAGGTCACAAAATATGAGCTATATGTTTTTTAAACCATATCATTATGCAGCAGTTCATACATTATTCAAATTTTTTAAATTAGGGTCTTCATAAAGTCTACTGCAGTTTAAAATTATTAAAGCTTATTTTTTAGCCCAGAGTTCTATTTTCACATAAGGAGTTAGACCTTAAATTTCTGAACCCAGTGGCAAGGCAAGAAAGGACACTGTCAAGCTCTTTGAAATGTAATTTAATTCTAAAGAATTATTTAATTCTAACCTTTTTAAAGATGCTATATAAAAAAATGTTATTTTTTCAAATAGGGAAAACTTTATTTAGAAAGAGCAAACACTTAACAGTCCTTAGTTAGACATTTAACTTAAAAGCAAAATGATGTCAGGTGTATGAATGGTCCCTCACTACTAAGTACTATGCGAAGAAAATATGGAAGCTCTTCCCCATACTACACAGAACACTCGCCAACTAAAGCTCTCTGACTTTAGAAGAATTCTAACATTTCCAAACACGGAGCTAACTCACCTGACAGGACCTGGCCTCTAACATTAAACTGTAGTGGTTATCCTGTTACAGGATTCCTATGCATAATATATATTTTAATAATTAAATGACCAATGTTATTATCAAGACAAAACTTATTAACACTAGTTTGTAAGCACATTTATTTTATTGGTGTTATGCTGGATACTCTCAAGTGAAATCATGTTAACCTATTTGATGTCTTTGCACATAAGGTTTTATTACATACAGAAGACATGCAGATCATAGACACAATCCACAGATATACCCCAAATGCAAAATTAACTTAAAGCATCACTGGAGTACAGAAGTGGGGGAAAAACATTTCCCATCTACACGTTAGTTTTTTATAACTAAAATTTTGATGCTATGGCTATTAACAATAGCAAAAATGAATGCAAAGATGGCTTGACAGTGTCAAAATTTAACAATGATGTTTTCTTCACACAATAGCTAAGATTACTGCATTAGGAATTTAGTTTAACTTTATGCATTAGGAATATTTAAAGAATTACTTTTTTTTCAGAACATAATTTGGTTTGTTTCTGAAGCCCAGATCAATCTGATAATTAAAAACTGGGTACAAAGCGTGCAATCCCACAATAAACCCAGTAAGTGATATTCAACTCAACCCTTGTACCTGTGTCCCAGCAATTAAGTAACTGGTAATAAACATTTTATGAGAAATCTCCTATTTTAAGAAAAGAGAGAAGTAACAACTTTTTTCTGGGTATCATTTTTAACCCAGAACAGTTTTCCTAAGATATGGGGACAGCAGGAGAAGGGCTAATAATAAAAAGACAAACAAAGTGAACCATAAAAAGGCAAAAAAACTAAACTATGGTGAACCATACTTACCCTCCCCATCTCTCTGCAGATGCATTGTTTTGAAATCAATGAGGGGAAAAGTGATAGGGCATGACGCTAATAAAATGGAAAAAATGGCAAAAAATACTAAAGTGAACACACAGCACAGTCAGAACAAACCATACACATAACACAAAGCCAAAGATACCAAAAACATTTCCCTAAAACCAGTTAGGCATTCTACTCAAAAATTTTATTCAAAGAAATTACTACTAACCAAACTTTACAAAACACAAACATACATTTCCATTTCAGCAAGCAAGGCAAAAAACAAAACAAAACGAAAAAAACAAATAAAAACCACAACTTAGTGATACTTTATTAAAACTTAAATGTAAAACTGAAGAAATGGAAACTCTTAAGGTACTGTTTGAAGCTTTTCAGTATAATTGATTTGAAAGAAAAAATCTCCTTTAAGTTTACTCTTTGAAAACATCCTACTGTATTTCATTCTGGAGTTAGCAGTAGAGAATATGAAAGAAAGATGGTGTCCACTTCCATTAGAAGCCAAAACTTTTTGAACGGTTGCTACAAATTCTGGTGATAGTGACTGGTGACAATCACGTGCCACCTGCTTGCTCACTGCATTTTCCTGTTCTTGAAGCAAAACGAAAAAACCCACATACTTAGGAACAGTGAAGTGCGTCTCTGTTTGGAGTCATCCCCACTTCTCTACAAAGAGTCACATCAAACAAAGTATATCTCTGATTCCAAGGTATTCAGGGTCTAAAGTAATTTGGTCTCCTAAGGAAGACTTTTTCTTTTAGAATATCCTAACTCCAAATTGTGGGAAAATCAATGTTCGTATCAGTGGCAAAGTTGGAATGAACACCATGGTCTATAACAGCCACTATGCCAAGCACACGTGTGCACACAGTTCACAGTTGGGAAGTTCGCTCAGCTGTCTCTAACTGCTGGCTTTCTGAAAGTCACTGACCCCTGTTCCTGGAAGAGCCAGCAGGAAGCCTACATGGACGCTGCTGAGTCAGGAGGCTAATGGGGCAGCACAGGCAGTGAAATCAGGGATCAGCAGTCTGCAGGTCACCTCCTTTCCCTATATCAAGCTGTAGGGGTTGGATTCTGTCAGGAGGAAAAAACAAACAGTCCAGTAGCAGGTTCTCTTTCGGGGAGCCTCCAGAAAGCTGAAGCTAGACAGATAATGTCCAATCTTCTCAGACAACAAAAAACAATTGTTCTTCTATGTTTATAACTCAAGATTGGGACCCCCCAGGCCAAAGATCATAAAGGGCTATTTATTTGTGTCTTCTAAGAGAAAGAAGCAAAAGTGCTGTATCAGAATCTCAGCTGCTTCTTTCAGAGACTCCTTTCCTACTAAGGTTCTAAGGGACGCTTTGTTGACCACTGCTCCTTCAGTGATTATGCCACAATAAATAACTAAAAAGGACATTTGATATTCACTGCCACCAGTACACCAACGTATGTTCTCACTCTAGGGAGCATCTTCATAAATTATATATGTCCTGAATAACCCAGAACAAAGCAAATATAAGACAACTTTAGTCTGATTTAGTCTAAGTTGAGACATATAAAATGCCACTGGGCATGCCAAACATCTAGACCTAAAAAGGGTGGAGGGTGGCAGGAGGAGACAGCAATAAAGATTGGCACAGGCAGTGACTTGATTGAGGCTCTAAAAAAAAATGCCTAGACCTTAAAAAAACAGCACACGCCAACTGTGATCAGGTGAGTAGACTTAACGGTGCCAAAAGGAGTCCATGGCAATGGCACTGCAATTCCTCTTGTTACTGCTACTGTATGTTATCAGATAACTTGCCAAAGGTGAGACAATCCAAGTGAATGAATATGTAATTCTGCTTATGATTCCTGAGTTGTCTCATTGTCTCTTTACCAAGGAAGGCGTACAATCCTCCTGGATCCACATTTGTTGCTTGCTTCCCCACCTCCTCCAACACTGTATTTGAAAGTTTACAAAGTTGAAAGAACTTTACAGTGAATATCCATATACCAGTCACCTAGATTGTATCATTAATATTTTAACTGTACTATTCTTGCTTCATAATTTTATCCATCCATCCAATTAACCATCTTATTTTTTTCATGAATTTCAGAGTAAACTGCAGATATTGGTAGATTTTCCCATAGACACTCCAGCATGCAAATCATCTAGTGAAGTTCAGTATTTGTTTAGTTTTTAATTCTCTTGATGCAAAAAAAATACTTTATATACAATGAAATGCAAAAATCTTAAGTATACATTTGGTGAGTTTTTAGAAATGCATATACCCATGTTGCTTGCTTATTAAATTTAAACTTCTCCTCTTTGTGCAAATTTTTAGGGTCCCCCCATCATACTTTCATAATCTAATACAGAAATAAAGTACAATATTTGTTTAGAAGTGCCCTTGGAGATAACTTATTTTTTGTTTATTTTCTTCTATTTACCCCAATCTCCTGTAATTTTTTTTTGGGAGACAGAGCCTCACTCTGTTGCTAGAGTACAGTGGCATCATCACAGCTCACTGCAACCTCAAACTCCTGGGCTCAAGTGATGCTCCTGCCTTAGCCTCCTGAGTAGCTGGGACTACAGGCTTGTGCCACCAAACCGGCTAATTTTTCTTTTTGTAGAGATGAGGTCTCACTGCAGTACCTGGGTTGGTCCTGACCTCAAGTGATCCTCCGGCCTCAGCCTACCAAAATGCTAGGGTTTCAGGCATGAGCCATTTCGCCCAGCCAAAGATAATTTTTTTAAAAAAGTACTCCTGATGATGCTAAGGAAAAGGCAGATATACGACCCCTGTTTAAACTGCTGAGATCCCTAAGCCTTAACACACTGGCTTTCAAAGACTTGGAGACAGCATCTGGTTTAACCATTAACAAAAGCCTATCTTGGGTGACTTTATTTTTTAATCAGTTCTAATATTCATTTTCAAAGCTAATGGATCAGATAAGCACTCTTAGTTCCTATGAATGATACTGCCCCATAATCTCGTTAGTGTATTTCAGTAAAAACACTCACTCACTCATCTTATATGAAAGGGAAAACAGAAGATCAAGATTAATAAGGATGTCCAGAAAAGGACAATAGTCTTATTACCACTAAGCATAATTTCAGTTACAAATAACATTATCAGGGAAATAATGTGTGTGGGTAAAATTACCTTCCCATTTATCACCATCAGAAACCTTCTTCAGATCTAATTGTGGAATTTGGACACATACTGCTTCCCCTTGAACACCAACACTTTGATCTCCTGGCACTTCTGATTCAGTGTTGGCATTCAAATCACATATCTTGCTACTAGAATCCTGTATTTTAAAATAAAAAATAAATTTCACAACCACAGAAGCTTTCCACACCCAGCTTAAAGACAATCAGCACATATCCGTGAGCAGTCTTCATTACCGTCTATGCAACCGTCTCACTCCCACCATCCACCATCCAAACTATTTTCAAATGTAACAAGAAGTTTTAATAATATGTCTTATTGCGAGACATAGTTTGGATCCCAAATTTAGGGAAGTGTTTTCTCGTAACCAAAAGTGGCAAATGATGTTGCTGCTTAACTATAAAATATTTGACAACACTATTTATATTTAAATTTCCTTTAAATCTACCCAGCCTAAGAGTTAAAGACCATATATAATAATTTACAGATTAAACTCAGGCAACTTTAAGAAAAATAAGATAAAATAGTTCTTACCAGAATCAAGTGTGACAATTTATCACTGTCAAATAACAAATATTCTTTCCTAAAAATACAAGTTGTTAGAATATTAAAGAATAAAAAGGTTACTATCAGCACACATTTCTTACCTAGATTCCTCTCTTCCCAGCACAGTTAACGTTTACAACAAAGAGAGGAGAAAATGACCACTGGACGTACGCCTGTTCTTTGGAGCCCTATATCTGAAAATCACAATACTGAAAAGATCCACAGAATCACTTCAAGTTTAGAAAAACGAAGTAATGTTCCCGACGGCCCCTCCCAACCAGTCCCCCAAAAACCTTAATAAAAAGAAAATTAAAATCCATCCTGAGTAGAAACCAAAAAGAATGAATGTGTAATGAAAAAGATTCTGTAAAATAAATGTTTTAATGAAATAAATAGCTTTATTCTCCTTACTCTGAGACTTTTTCTTTTAAAAAAGATTTTTTAAAAGCTATAGCTATGTCCTTTAACTTTAAATCTGACTGTATCCAATCACGAAGTTATTACTTGCAATCAAAGGTTACTACTTCTAAATCTTTCCTTCCTCAAAACATAACAGTAACATACTAAAGGGAAATTTTTTAAAATTTCCCTTTGCTTTTTATTTCCCAGAAAAACTAATCCCTATTTAGAACAAGTGTTATAACAATCTGTCACAAATGATCTGTACCTGTTTTACCAGTCAAAAGAGCACCCACTATTATACAGTAGGTTATCAGTATGCCTACGGGATAAAGTTCTTTTCCCCAAAGACACCATGAAAATGTACAATGACACATGCACATGCCACTTTTACCAGCCATAACAGAGTATGCATCCCGAAGACAGGTCTTGGTCTAAATATGGCAAGTCATCTCCTCATATAAACAATTACCTTATTCTTGCTGACCATGAGAAATGAACTAAATTCCCTGACAAGCTCAAAGACATTCCTTTGCTTAGAGTGGGAGCCAATGATAGGATGAGTAAATTCTACCCTAGCAGATTAAAAGGCCTAATCATTTGAATTTGAGAAACATAAAACATGCAAAATGTAATCCACCTAACCAAGGTACTCTTTGGATCTAAAAATAAGTTTGCTAACCTATACGCAAGTTGAAAAGGAAAGAGCTTTTCCAAAAAGATTGGAGTCCTCACTAAATGGATCCTTATTGTTCTACCAAATCCAGATGTCATCATTCTGGGGGTGCCTGTTAATGCTGTTAATCTTTTATCTTCAGCCCATAGCTCCAATACTCCCTGGGCTGGAAGAAGATCATTCCTGCCTCCTGAAAGGAAGCACAAGGAACTGCTGTAAGCAGGAAATCTGTGGACCTTCAGAGTATGGGGATGCTCCAGAGACAAGGCTCCAAAGAATGTACTTACCCTTAAAGAACAGGTTTCCTATTCACAATTAAAAGAAACAATGGAATTAACACAAGTTTACCATGGCCAACAGGCTACCAGCAAATTAGTAATGCTGTTTGGGATCTCTCAATATTTACAATCTAGCCTGCAAATTCATTACTGCTGTGTTTCAGAATATCAAATCTCTCCTAAGAAAACTGTAATATATTTCTTGGCAGCATCTTAAGGGATGATGCAAAGGGTAACAAGATCCAAACTCTATTCAGCGATTTAAAACATTCCAGAAAGCTTCTATTCAAAGGGACTCTATCTACTAAAAGTTTTAAAAGCACCAATTGCTCAAGACTGTACTAGGACACACCAAGGATGAGTTCAAAGGGGAAGAGAAACATCCCGTACATATTTGTTGACGCAAATGTGTTATAACCTTTCAGTTGGTTATCCATAATTCCAAAACCATGAATTAATTCACGGACAGGTATCCCCAGAATCTCAATAAATCCCATTGTACAAATCACCTGGAAGTTTTGGGTGTATCCAAGAAGGCTGAATGTTCTTTGCTCTCAATGTTTTCCAAGTTATATATGTCTGAACCTATACAATTCTGAATATTTGAGGATATTTAATATGCTTTAAGCCTATCATTAAAAACAAGAAGGTCGGTTTTTATAAAAGATTATCTAAACTGTATGTTTATAATGAACACTCATCTAAAAATTTCACCCCACAATCTATGCAGAGCTCCAATTCTCAAAATGATTCCTTAATTAGCAACAAGAGAAAATGCTTACCTCTTAAGACAGCCATCTTCACTATCACCATGGTCACTGCATGGCTCTAACAGTATACCTAGGGACTGACAAAAAGAACACCATCACTGTATTACTGGAGCCCCTAACATCATATATGAGAGGAAGTTGCCGATCTAAATTAGGATACTAGATTAAGGTTAGTCAAAACCTCTCTTTAGCTATCATGTATAACATAGTCTGTTGGAATTGGCATCTCTTTTTACAGAGAGTAATTTATCTTCCCTCAAAACTTGAGTCCTATGAAGTATAGCAGGGATTCTGCATTTCTCTCTATCCTATTAAGTAATAGATAACACCACTACCATCCTTTACTCCTTCCTTAGAATTCTCTCCTCCATAAATGATGGTATTCTGATCCTGTTTGCCAGCTTCTACTTGCTTTGTTTCTGTTCAACTACAAACACAGAAGTTAGTGACTTCCTAGCAGGTAAAAGAGGAGTCATGGACAAGTTACCAGACCCCTTCATTATGTATTAATATATTTAAAATAACAACTATTTTCCACACGGGGGGCCCCTATGAACCTCAGAAACACATGAGAACATTTCCCCATTTTTCAATGAGCTTAGTGACACCACCTCATCCCTATTCCCTCCCAAATTAAAAACCTCTCAAGTCCAATATAAATGCCCTGAGCATTAGTACAAAACATATCAACTTTCTGGTGTTATTGATGATCATCTTTGAAATCAACAAAAGGTTCAATTCCTCTTAGACTCTCAGATTCTTCTTTAGAAAGTACCACTTGTTCAGTTTTGTTTAGTATGAAAATAAAGTCCATAATTATCTGGAAAAAAAGCTATTAAAATACTTCTCCCTTTTCCAACTGCATATCTCTGTGAGGCTGAGTTATTTCATACTCTTCAAACAAAACAATGTATAGCATTAGACTGAACGTAGAAGCAGACAGAAGAATCCAGCTGTCTTCTTATAAGTCAGACAGGCATTAACAACAATATTTGTAAGTATGTAAAACAATGCTGCTCCTCAAACTAAAAAGTTTTATAATAGTTGTGTGTTAAGGAAAAAAGCAACCTAATTTGTGTTACCATGAGTGAGTTTAATTAACAGTTTTTAAATTTCTCAATTTTAATGTCTAATATAGTAAATATTGATACATATACCTATGTAAACAAAAGCTCTTTAGGACCGTCAATATTTTTAAGATTATAAAGGGCCCCTGAGACCCAAAGTATGAGAACCACTGATCTAGAAATCAGACTTCAGCAACCTTTATGTTCTGGAACATAGTTTTGTATTCTGAAAATTTCTGGGCACATGATATAACCACTACCTAAACCCAATAGTTAAAAAGAACCTTGGTATCTCAGTCAAAGAACCAAATTCAAGCTCCAGCTTTACCTTTCTCATCACAAACATGAGAGTAATAATCATTTATTTACTTGCCTATCTTACTGTGAGATAACCAAAAGAAATAGCTTAAAAGAAAAACTATGTATCTATATTATAAAGGCATACTATTACATCACCATTTCTTATTTAACCTGCAATTCCTTTCACTATGAAATAATTGAAACAAAGTATAAAGACTCATATAATACTCACAGGCACCCTATAGCCAGATTTAGGCAACATAATTCTTAAATTTTGTTTTCAAATAGTGAAAACAGTTAACAAAAAGGAAATAGGAGGCAA
Source organism: Avahi laniger (assembly GCA_963575035.1). Taxonomy (NCBI): domain Eukaryota; kingdom Metazoa; phylum Chordata; class Mammalia; order Primates; family Indriidae; genus Avahi; species Avahi laniger. Next base: position 19,189 of record CAUYSK010053365.1, read on the forward strand.
TATAAAAGAGAAATGAATTAAAGGCTGACAACTCAGCAGTGAAGAAGGTAGATGAAATTGAAAACCAGGTGCAACATTGTGCTCTATATTATGCCCCAGGACAAAGAAAAATGAGACTCATTAGAATCTGTTTAGAATATGGCCAGACTTCAATTTAATAGACAGGGAAATATACTTCCTTTAAAACTAGCTAAAATGTATGTTTCATCACCTAAAGATATTTTACCTCCTCAGAATTCATTCTAGATAAAACATTCCTTTGTACATAGATACAGAGGACCTTGATTATTTTCTAAAATATCAGCTGGAAAAATAACCCATACTGTCCCCTACGTCTTTCCTACGTGCTTTTCCACAAACATCAGGGTCCTCAAGAGTAAGACTAAGGCACTTTGGTCTCAATTCAGGTAAACTAGAGAGCTTTGGTGGTGGCAGTGGCAGGAGCAGGTGGCGCAGTGCAGTCATATTACAAAGGTCTTTGCGGCTGCTGGGGCTTACTGCTAGGAGCTAATTAAAGCCTGATGGGCATTTCCAAAAATTTCTCTACTTTCCAGTTATTCCTTAGCCATCTGTAATTGGTGCTTCCACACTGCTTAGTTCTCCATCTTCCCATTTCCACCCATTTACTTTTGCTCAAGCATGCTAGTTATTTCTTTTAAATAGGCTAAATACCCCCACTCCATTTTCCTTTTATTTGCTTAACAAATCCTTAATAAATTGCATATTAATATAGTTCAACCTAACACACTTCTTTCTATTGCATTAATGTGATCAAAACTGATGAGGTCTCATGGTACAAGTGAAATTGACAACCAGCTCTTCCTCTTGGCTGTCTGCCACAGTTTCCCAAATATTTCTGGCTCTACTTCTGATAGAAGGTAACTACAACAGTTTCTCAGTATTTGCAAGATATGAATAATTATAAGTTTTGGGGGGTGCCACCAATGAAGGTATCCTGAAATGAATGGATTTTATGGGAAGTTTACTGGTAAGTCCAGGTATTTTGATTTGAGCTCTAATCAGGCTACTCATCTTCGTACTGCTTCAACCCTCAAAACAGTCCAAATTACTGTACAAGTTTTATCTATTTAAAATCAACAGAGAACTTTCTTTGCATAAGAAAAAATCCTATGGCTCACACCTATAATTCTAGCACTCTGTGAGGCCAAGGCAGGAGGATTGCTTGAGGCCAGGACTTCCAGACCAGCCTCAGCAAGAGTGAGACACCATCTCTACTAAAAACAGAAAAATTAGCCAGGAGTTGTGGCATGTGCCTATAGTATCAGCTACTTGGAAAGCCTAAGCAGGAGGATCACTTCAGCCCAAGAGTTTGAGGCTGCAATGAGCTATATGATGACATCACTGTCCTCTAGCCCAGGCAACACAGTGAGAACCTGTCTCAAAAAAAAACAAAAAACAAAAACCACCTAAAATAAATATTTGCTACAGAATCCAGCAGCATATTTAAAAAAAATTCAAAATTGCAAAAAGCATCTGATGAAGTTATCCAAAATATACAAAAAACTCTTAAAACTCAGCAATAAAAAAAACCACCCAATTAAAGAATGGCAAAAAACCTCAATAGACACCTCACCAAAGAAGATATACACATGGCAAATAAGCATGAAAAGATACTCAACATAATATGTCATTAGGGAATTCAAAATTCAAATGAGATATGACTACACACCTATTTGAATGTCCAAAACCCAAAACACTAACACACCAAACGCTGGCAAGGATGTGGCATTCTCATTCATTGCTGGTGAATGAATGAGAAACACACACATAGGCAGGCACTGAGTTTATGATGAAGGTGGCATTTCAAATCAGTAGGGAAAAGACAGTGGTCTCCCTGAGCAGGTAAAATTGAGCAAATATTTGCAAGATCAGGTGAGAAAGTGAGCCAAGGAGATATCCACATAAACAGCAATCTAGATAGGACCTTAAGATTCAGCTGCGTCAATCATAATTATCTATCAGTCAGTACAGGAAGGTTCTAGGAAGAGAATCAACATTATCTAATTTTCCTTTTAAAAGGATTACTCAGGCTGCTGCACTAAGAACAGACCATAGGGAAACAAAAATGAAGAGATTGGTTAGGAGGCTATAGTAATCCAAGTGAGATGATGGTGGCTTGGACGTACATGGTGGCAATGGAAACAGTAAAAAGTGATCAGGTACTAGATAAACTTCAAAGGTACAGCCAACAGGACTTTATGAAGGAATGAATATGCAGTGTGAAAGAAATCAAGGATGATCCAAGGCTGCCGGCTTTTCCAAAGGAAGGAGAAATTGTCCTTTTCTGCGATTTTAAAGACAGTGGAAAGATCTGTTGACAAGGTCAGGAGTTCAGTTTGGTGCATGTTTAAGATGTGCTGGGGTTTAGGACATGCTATCCCAAAATACGGCACTTTGGCATTTGAGAAAACCACAGAAGCAGAATGTTCATTCTCACCTTCCCCTCCTTCTTCCTCTCCTCAAGCAGGTTATAAAACCTTCATTCCAGAAGCATCTACTTTATACCTGGAGGAAAGGAATGTTCTTATCTTGGAAGACAGAGGGACACAGAAAATAATCTGAACAGACAGGTCCTGGTAAATTCCCCCTCAAGTTTCTTACTATTAGATCAAATCCACTTTGTTTAATCATTCTTGTGCACCACTGTCCACTTTTCATCAAACTGAAACATTAAAATATACAGAAGTCCCTGTTTCTTTGGGTATTCAATTCTGAAGGCTCCTGTGTCATATAAAACTTAAATAAATACGTATGCTTTTCTCTTGTTAACTTGTCTTTTATTTTGGGTGCCTCAGCCATGAATCTAATGATAGGTAAGGAAAGAAATCTTTCCTCCCCTATAGATGCTTGTAAGATATTCCAGCGGTTGGACGGGCACGGTGGCTCACGCCTGTAATCCTAGCATTCTAGGAGGCCGAGGCGGGAGGATTGCTCCAGCTCAGGAGTTTGAGACCAGCCTGAGCAAGAGCGAGACCTCGTCTCTACTAAAAGTAGAAAGAAATTAGTCAAACAAATAAGAAAAAATAGAAAAAATTAGCCGGGCATGGTGGCGCATGCCTGTAGCCCCAGCTACCTAGGAGGCTGAGGCAGGAGGATCGCTTGAGCCCAGGAGTTTGAGGTTGCTGTGAGCTAGGCTGACGCCACGGCATTCTAGCCCAGACAAGAGAGTGTCTCAAAAACAAAACAAAAAAAAGATATTCCAGTGGAAATGTTGGGTGGAACGGCTGGACACAGGAATTTAAAGCACCAAAAGAGAGGTCTGGACTGGAGATACAAATTTGGGAATCAGCAGCATACAGATGGTATTTAAAGCAATGGACTAAATGAGATTACCAAGGAAGTGAATAAAAATAAGCAGTCTGGGAACTGGGCCCTGGACCATTCCAAATGTCAGAGATCCAGAAGATGAAAAGCAGTCAATGAAAGGGATTGAGTTAGAGCCGCCAATGAAGTAACAGCAAAATCCGGAGGAGTGAGATATCCTGAAAGCCAAGTGAAAAAAGTATACCAAGGTAGTGGGAGTAATTAATTAAATCAAATTTTGCTGTTAGTTCAGGTAAGCTGTTCAGTAGACATCACTGGCAACTTGCAAGAATGGTTTCAGAGGAATGGTGGAAAAAGGATGGCTGGAGTGAGTTTAAGAGAGAACGGGAGGAGTACAAGGAAACAGGCATAGACGCTCCCTTCAGCAATGATATTATAAAGGGAAGCGGAGAAATCAGGGTATAGCTAGAGTGAGATGAAGGGTCAAGAGATGGTTTTCTCCCCCAAACACAGAAGAAATACCAGTATAAATGTTTTATACTGATGGGAATGACTTAGTAGACAGGCAGAAACCGAGCCAGTAAAGGGCAAGGGGACAACTTACAGAAGCAATAAACATGAATATATGAAAAGCTATTAACCTAATACACACAAATCCAGTGACAGGAAGAGCACCAGCTTAACCTCTTTGAAATATTTTCTACTTCATAAAATAATTTTACAATATTTTCACTTCTTTTTATCCTTATAATAATCCTCTAATGTAGGTTCTGACTCCACTTATTTATAGAAAAGCAAAATGCAGCTCAAATATCAGGTAACTTGGCCAGGTATGGTGGCTCATACCTGTAATCCCAGCACTTTGGAAGGCCGAGGTAGAAGATGACATGAGGCCTGGAGTTCAAGACCATCCTGGGCAACATGGTGAGACCCTGTCTCTACAAAAAAATTTTTTTTAAATTATCAGGGTGCGGTGGTGCACACCTGTAGTCCTAGCTATTCAGGAGACTGAGATAGGAGAATCACTTGAGCACAAGAGTTTGAGGTTATAGTCAGTTACGATCATGCCACTGCACTCCAGCCTGAGTGACAGAGCAAGACCTCGTCTCAAAAATAAACAACTGAATGAATGAATGAATGACAGGTAACTTGGCCAAAGTTACACTGCTTTTAAGAAGCAAAAGCAAATACAAACCTAAGTCTGCTGACTCCAAATTCCTTATTATACCTACATTAGTGTATGGTTTAGAATGAAAATACACTGAAGAAACTTTCCTTATCCATTAATTTAGCATCTTATTTTTAAAAATGTTATCAAAACTACACTTTGAAACATGTCTTAGAAGGATACTGCTCTGTACATTTAACTGCAATTATTTTAAAAACAATGTTAGGCCGGGTGCGGTGGCTCACGCCTGTAATCCTAGCACTCTGGGAGGCTGAGGCGGGTGGATTGTTTGAGCTCAGGAGGAGTTCGAGATCAGCCTGAGCAAGAGCAAGACCCCGTTTTCTACTAAAAAAAATAGAAAGAAATTATCTGGACAACTAAAAATATATAGAAAAAATTAGCCGGGCATGGTAGCGCATGCCTGTAGTCCCAGCTACTCAGGAGACTGAGGCAGTAGGATCGCTTGAGCCCAGTAATTTGAGGTTGCTGTGAGCTAGGCTAACACCACGGCACTCACTATAGCCAGGGCAACAGAGTGAGACTCTGTCCCAAAAAAAAAAAAAAAACACAATGTTACCACTAGCAAATATGACAGTGACAATAATTTAGTTGTTATTAAAACAATGTTCATGGATTTTCTCTAATTTTGAAAAGATGCCAATGGTGGCAGTTCAAAACATGCCACCCCAAATTATGCCTCTTTGGCATAAGGATTATTTTGAGCTGATTATCTTGGGAAATAGCAAACACAGGAGAATAAGGAGAAGTTACCCTTTCATAAGAAAAATTTATCTATAATGGAAATCTCCACTTCTAAGGGTTTTTCCACTCTGTACCAGGAAAAGAATGACTCCACATCACCAGATTTGTTATCAATCTGCGTAACAAACCTTACCTTTGTTTAGAGTGCCTTTCCTGGTCATCTCATCACAACTGGGTCTCCCCCGCATCCTTCTTTCTTTGTATCAGCGGATGGTATTTAAGCCACCCCTCAGAGATTTACTTACCTTCTCATGAGTATCTCCCATGTGTATATGAGGTGTATATGTGATTAAACTTCTATCTGTTTTTCTCTTGTTAATCTGTCTTTTGTTACAGGGCTCTATCCCAACTAAGAACTATGAAGGGTAGTAAGAAAATTCTTCTTCCTTCCCTACACCATGTTCTTCAGAAAAACTCTGAGAAATACAGAAAATTTAAAACTAAAATTCAACCATAATACCACCTAACCACCTCAGCAGACATCACAATTTCTTTCCAGGAAAATATTTTTAAATAAGGTATCTTATACCTACTTTTCTATCCAATGACGGTTCCCAAACTCTACTGAGAGAATATATACTCTTGGGCATTTATAATTGAGACAAGTAAGTGTGTCAGCAAAGATAATCAACTATAACTTCTGGAATCAAAGGAACATATGAAGCAATCAGAGTTGTACATCTAACACACTTAACACAGATTTTTTTTTTCATTTTTATATTTCTTACCTGGTTATTTTCTTCATCCTCACATACAAAATCTTGCTGCATAACTTCATTGTCTAAATTAGTGCTAGCCACAGGTTCTGAACAGTCTCTGTTACTTTCACTGGCATTAATAATATCATCAGCAATATCAACCCTAGTAATGAAGATTAAAAACTCGGATCAGGCCAAATGTTGAATATTTAACGCCTTTAAAATAAATAAATAGCAATAATGATCTGAAACTTTCACTTGTTAATGTGTCCTTTTCATAAAAATTCACACTTTTTTTTTCCTTGCTAAACAAATTATTAAATCTGCTAAGTGTTAGTCTCTTCTTGGGATGTTGTGAGGGGCTATGTTTATAATCCCTCTGATAATTTTCATAAGCTAATGAATGGTTTTTAAAATAATTTATGTGCCAAAATAACGATTTTCCTTACAAATGCACACTCCCACATAATAATGACCTATGTGTCCTGATTAAATACAAGTCTAGTACCAGACATCACAGTATCCAACACCTTATCAAATACAACAGAAATAGCTTCCTACTACAGATTTTCCATCTTACATACTTTAGAATATGCAAAACATGGCAATTTTTGTTTACAAAAATGATACCACTACTGACAGAACATAAGTTATTTCCCAAGTGGTGAAAATAAGAATATTGTCCAAGCAATGGGCATAGGTTTTCAGGATCCCTAGCTAAGATAAGGACAAACTCCAAGGAATCTGCTTGCATTGTATCCTTGGAAACATTTTCCCACTATTCCAACTTTTACATACTGTTTTTTCCCTTCATATTCTATGCAAATACTTCCTATAGATCTAGTTGTATAAGTTCTAATCATGCCTTTAAAGCACACGAACCAGATCAGACAGAGCTGCAGTGACTCACAGTACCATCCACAGCACACTTCCAGTAAACATTTCAACCACTGGTTTTCATATTCATTAATATTTTTCAGCTTCATTTCATATTTAACAGCTATTCTAGTTAGTTAGCCCTCTTAAAATTATCTTAAAAAAAAAAAAAAAACTCTGCCTAATCATCTATTTTTTTACCTTCCTGTAAATCTTCCAAATTTCAGTACATCCTTTTCAAATCTGTCCCCAAAATAAAAACTGACATAAGAAAAATATGAAATCATTACACTGTGGTCTCTGAAGGAGGCACACATATATCCTAAAGTGCAGGGCTAAGGCAACAAGAAAGGAAGTGAGATTTTCCTCCACTTAAAGGTAACAGATCAGTGCTCACTTTGGCAGCACATATACTAAAATTGGAACGATACACAGATTAGCATGGCCCCTGAGCAAGGATGACACGCAAATTCGTAAAGCGTTCCGTATTTAAAAAAAAAAAGGTAACAGGTCAGATGAAAAGTGAAATAACATCAGACATTACAGATACTTTTAACTTACACAAATTCAACTACAGGCTGAATATCCTTTATCTGAAACACTTGGAACCAGAAGTTTCAGATTTCAGATTTTTTTCAGATTTTGGAATATTTGCAATATACCTGCCAGTTGAGCATCCCTAATCTGAAAATCCAAAATTTGAAATGCTCCAATGAGCACTTCTTTTGAGTATCATGTCAGTGGTCAAAAAGTTTTGGATTTTCATATTAGGAATACTCAATCTGTATTAACAACAAACATAACAAAACATGTGAGGAGGGGAAAGGCTGGTGGCAGGGGATGACAACAGCAAAAGCTGATTCTGCCCACCATTTCACTCAATGACCACACGTACTAGAATGATGTCAATCTGCTGTCCCTGTATCTGTATGTCCAGAATCACTGCATGCCCCTCATAGTATGACCATCTCTTGCACAGGGTATGAGTCTAATTTTTAAAAATTATTTTTCAAACAACATAATCCATAAAAGTAAATTCATTACTTCATTTGGTGTTCAAGAAAGAAAACCTGGCTGTGTTGGACTTAATAAAAGATACTTTATGAAAAAGTTAAGAGATTTCAATACTATGGATGTACATAAAAATATATGCAAAGTCACTTTTCACACTGACTTTCAACAATCCCCAAGACAGACAAGACCCCATTATTTAAGTAAAAATACAGTTTTTAAAAATAACAAAAGTTTTATAATAAATAACAGTAAAATCATTCTTACTGGTTATTAGATCCTTCCCCATCACAATTAATACTTCCTGCTTCATTATTACACACCAGACTTTGCTGCTGTAAATTCTTAAGATCATGATCTATGCTGCTCTGCAGATCAAAAAGGTGCTGTTCCACAGCTGCTCTAATTGTTCTTTCTAAAATACTACATAACAGAACACATTTTAGTGAGAAGCAGTCACTCTAACTGGGTAGAAGGCCACATAAACATAAATGTTAAAACCTATACCAGTAAAACAAATATTATGGCACTTAAATGGGTAAACCAAAATGTAAAAAGAAATACATGACACTGGCTTAAATTTTAAGGTAAAATTTACCCAAATAGATGATCCTATACAAATCAACCATAATGTCACAATTACGACTGCGGTAGAAAGAACAGCTGTCCCAATAATTCATTCCTCACTATATAGAAAGCCATTTAAATAGGTAAGACTTTTCAAAGCTTCATTTATAAAGCAAAATAATTTATCAACACTCAGCAGAATAAAAGAAACTATAATATTGCTCATATTTTTTACGTGAAGCCTACTTTATAAAGAAAATTTAAAGCTCTGTTGACATTTTTCAATTATTTCAGAGGATCGAAAAAAATCATCTAAAGAAAACTCATCTTGGCTGGGCTTGGTGGCTCACGCCTGTAATCCTAGCACTCTAGGAGGCCAAGGCGGGAGGATCACTTGAGGTCACAGTTTGAGACCAGCCTGAGCAAGAGTAAGACCCCGTCTTTACTAAAAATAGAAAGAAATTAGCTGGACAACTAAGAATATATAGAAAAAATTAGTCGGGCTTGGTGGCACATGCCTATAGTCCCAGCTACTGGGGAGGCTGAGGCAGCAAGATTGCTTGAGCCCAGGAGTTTGAGGTTGCTATGAGCTAGGCTGACGCCACGGCACTCTAGCCCAGGCAACAGAGCCAGACTCTGTCTCAAAAAAAACTAGTTTACTGCCTATGTACAATCTTTCCTCTAAAGTGAACATAATAAATACATGATTTTCATTTCTACAGCTTAGTAATATTTTAAAAATCTTAAAAATTTGTCTTCTATAAGTATACTACTTACTCCGCAGAGGCTGGAGGGATGCTGATGGGAACTTTATGGACACTGTAATCAAAAAAAGAAATTAGCTATAAAATTTTCAATACCAAATGACCACAAATGTGCTGGAAACTGCCCCATCTGCATTATTGACACAACCAGAAGAGCATGCACTAAGTTTCATGTTTTTAGTTACATAACGGGTTGGAAATATTTTCTGAATCTGGTTGGTAAAGGTTTCAAATATTAATCAAAGAAAATAAAGTTCGGAAAACATACCACTAACGAGACCAAAATAAAAAAAGTCAGTATTCATGCAATATTCACTATGGGCTAGGAGCCTGACATGTACTTATCTCATTTAATACTTTTCAGTATCCTAGGAGTTACAATTATTTCCCCCTTTCCTCAAAACCAATGATTGAAGATGTTAATTAACTTGTCCAAATGCACAAAGCCCTAGGCTGGGGACCCCAAAGCCCTACTGTCTTCTAAAACTAAAAAAACAAAACAAAAAACCTGAAAACAAAAATACACACAGCATAGCATGGACATCTCTAACAGAGTATGAGTTTAATTTTCTTTTCTTTTCTTTCTTTCTTTTTTTTTTTGGAGACAGGGTCTTGCTCTGTTGCCTGAGCTAGAATGTGGTGGCATCATCTGTAGCCTCCAGCTCCTGGGCTCAAGTGATCCTCCTGCCTCCACCTCCCAAAGTAATGGGATTACAGGTGTGAGCCACCAAACCCAGCCTAAGTCTACATTTTTTTAACAAGCACCAATGATGATTCTTAACTAACATACTAGTAAGTTTGAGAAACAATGGCCTAGATCTATATCTAGCCTCCAAAAGAATAAAGTTTAATAAGATTACCAGTTATCCAAAGGAGCCAAAAAGAGGTAAAAGTTCTGATGGTCTTAAATTGGGTAGATAGGCAGTATAGTTGGGTTGTTTTTTTGTTTTTTTTTTTTTGCTTCCTATCCATTTTAATTGCTACTGAAATACAAATGCATATATAAAAGTAGTGATCAGCAAGCTGGATTATTAGTGCAACGTAAAGATTCTTTAGCCCCAAAGAATATGCTGGAACAGTCAAATAAATAGCTCCTTTTAATAAGGAATCTCCCATACAGCCACAGTAAACAAATCAAATAAATAGATTCTTTAAGAATCAGATTGTCAGCCACACGGCTATACAGAAAATTGATTTTACAACTTTGTCCTCTGAGCTTCTGAGAGACAAAGGACTGATTTAGTTTTCAGATTTCACAGATTTTAATTGTTTATTTTCAGACTTTAGTCAAATTCTGTGGATAAAAAGCCCTCAGATATAAACCAGGACTTACACCTATGGATATAAAAAAGATTTATCAACATAGCTATGTGTCTGTAGCTAAACTGCACAGCCATCATAAGGTTGAGTTCTAATTAAGAAAGATATTACACAAGACAAATAATTGCTGATACACTGCAGTTCAAATTACTTAGGTACTACAGGCAGATGCCATAAAGACCATCTAAAAATGTTAATTATGTTCATTAAACCCCCAGACAAGAAAGACTAGACTAACAGAATGAACATTAAATCACAAGGGACAAACATATTTTAAAGTTGTCAATCAAGTATAACATTAAAGATTGTAGGCCGGGCGCGGTGGCTCATGCCTATAATCCTAGCTCTCTGGGAGGCCGAGGCGGGCGGATTGTTTGAGCTCAGAAGTTCGAGACCAGCCTGAGCAAGAGCAAGACTCTGTCTCTACCAAAAATAGAAAGAAATTAATTGGACAGCTAAAAATATATAGAAAAAATTAGCCGGGCATGGTGGCGCATGCCTGTAGTCCCAGCTACTTGGGAGGCTGAGGCAGGAGGATTGCTTGAACCCAGGAGTTTGAGGTTGCTGTGAGCTAGGCTGACGCCACGGCACTCACTCAGCCAGGGCAACAAAGCAAGACTCTATCTCAAAAAAAAAAAAAAAGTGCCACAATCACATATTCTTGAGAACAAAAGATCAA
>CAUYSK010053368.1:0-30034 GCA_963575035.1 Avahi laniger
GAGACCCCATCTCTACTAAAAATAGAAAAAATTAGTCAGGCACGGTGGTGTGTGCCTATAGTCCCAGCTACCTGGGAGGCTGAGGCAGGAGGATCCCTTGAGCCCAGGAGTTTGAGGTTGCTGTGAGCTAGGCTGATGCCACGGCACTCTAGCCCAGGCAACAGAGTGAGACTCTGTCTCAAAAAAAAAAAAAAAAAAAAAAAAATTAAAATCTCTACATGGCAAAGAACAACAATAAGCTAAGTCAAAGGCAAACAACCAACTGGGGGAAATAATTGCAATTCCTATCTCAGACAAAGGGCAAAACCTCCCATTTAGAAAGACCTCCTAGAAATCGATAAGACAAAGATTAGCAACTCAACAGAAAAATGAACAAAGGATATTAATAGACAGTTCACAAAAAAGGAAATTCAAATGGCTCTTAAGCATCTGAAAAGATGCTCAACTTCAAATATAAGAGTGCAAATTAAAACCTGAGAGTTATATAAAGAACTGTCATATTAATATTAAAAAGACAAATAACTCAATTAAAAAATGGGAAAGAGATTTGAAAAGACATGAACATCACTAATCATCAGGGAAATGCAAATCAAATCTATGATTAGATTACCACTCTACACCCACTAGAATGGCCAAAATATAAAAGAATGACAATCTCAAGTGTTGACGAGGATATGGGACCATTGAACTTTCTTTTTTTTTTTTTTTCAGAAAAAAGAGGAATTTCCTCAATTTAATAAAGAATATTAACACGAAACCTACAGATAATAGCATATTCATTAGTAAAAGACAAAGCAAGTATATTTTCTCTTACTACTCTTATTTAACATGATAATGAGAGTTCTATCCAGCTGTATAAAGCAAGAAAAGAAGAAAAAAGCATACATATCATCAAGGAAGAAATGAAACTCTCCCTATTTGTAAATGATATCATGGTCTTCAGTGTAGATCCTAAGAATCTAAAACAAAAACAAAAACTCTACAACTAAAAAGTAAGTTCAGCAAAGTTACAAGATAGAAGATCAACACAAAAATCAATTACATTTCTATATTATCAATAAAAATGTGGAAACTGAAATTAAAAATACAATACCATATATCATTTATAATCACTCAAGAAATGCAATAGTTAGTATACAACTAAAAGCAATTCAATCGAGAATGTATAGTCTTTTCAAAAAACGGTGTTGGAGGAATTGGATACTCATTATTAAAAAAGTACAGTGATATAAACATTACGAACATCACAACTTGTATAAAAAATAGACTCAGATAAATCATAGACTTAAATGTAAAATGTAAAGCTATAAAACTTTTTGAAGAAAACATGGCAGAACACTGTTGGGACTTATGGCTTGCTGAAGAATTCTTAGGCATAATACCAAACACATGACTCATGAACTTTCATATTTTGCTGATGGGAGGCTGAAATGGTACAACCACTTTGGAAAGCAGCTCTCTAGCGTCTCATCAAGTTAAGCACACATTTTATCATATTACTCAGAAATCCCACTTCTTGACAATTACTGAAGAGCCATGAAAATATATGAACACAAAGAAATTTGCAGATGATTGTTCACAGCTGCTTTATCCATTATAGTCCCAAGCTGGAAACAACTCAAATGTTCATCAACACGTGAATGAAAATCAAACAAAAAAGGTGGCATATTCATTCAATGGAATACCACTCTTCAATAAAAAGCAATGCAACATCACAGATGAATCTCAAAAAACACGCTGAGCAAAAGAAGACAGTTATAAAAGAGTACGCATTGGATGATGCCATTTCTGTGAAATTCTAAAACAGGCAAAACTAATTCCTAGTGATAGAAATCAGAGTAGTAGTTTTCTCAGACAGGATGGAAAGAGTGTTGATTGGGTAAGAGAATGAGTAAACCTTTTGGGGTGATGGAAATATTCTATATTTTGATTGATTCAAAACATCCTCCGGCCTCAGCCTTCCAAAACGCTAGGATTACAGGCGTGAGCCACAGCGCCCAACCCATGTTTTTTTAATTGTAGTACTATTAGGCTCCATCACAAAGGGCAGCTATACAAAAAACAAGGCCGTTCTTTGTACTGATAAAGATCTCCAGATATATTGTTAGGTGGAAAACGTAAGGTACAGAGCAGTATGTATGTGCAAAAAAAAAAGGAGGGGGGGAGAGAAAATAAAAAATGTTTTCACCTGTTTGTCTATGCATAAAGAAACGCTACAAGTATATGTTATACAATCACAGGATAAGTCAAAAGACATTATAATGGAAAAAAGGAGGGCTGAAGGGAAACTGGGCAGATCGAGATATAAAGAAGATTCCTCAGTGATTACTTTTTGTTGTTGTTGTTGTTGAGACAAAGTCTCACTCTTTTGCCTGGGCTAGAGTGCTATGGCGTCAGCCTAGCTCACAGCAACCTAAAACTCCTGGGCTCAAGCAATCCTACTGCCTCAGCCTCCTGAGTAGCTGGGACTACAGGCATGTGCCACCATGCCCAGCTAATTTTTTTCTATGTATATTTTTAGCTGTCCAATTAATTTCTTTCTATTTTTTTTAGTAGAGACGGGGGTCTCGCTCTTGCTCAGGCTGGTCTCGAACTCCTGAGCTCCGAACGATCCGTCGGCCTCTGCCTCCCAGAGTGCTAGGGTTACAGGGGTGAACCACCGCGCCCGGCCAGTGATTACTTTTTAAATGTATTTTTTAGTTTTGAATCATGAGATATAGTATGTATTCAAAAAATTAAAACTTTTTTTTTTTTTTAAGATACAGGGTCTCACTCTGTTGCCCAAGTTGGAGTGCAGTGGTGTCATCATAGCTCACTGCAGCCTCCAACTCCTGGGCTCAAGCAATCCTCCCGCCTTGCATTCCCAAAGGGCCAAAGTGCCGGGATTACAGGCGTGAGCCACCACATTGGCCAAATAAAACATGTTTAAAATTCCGCAGCACAGAAAATCATAAAAACGCAGGAAAGCAAGAAAAAGAAAGGAGGGAAGGGAAGGAAAGGAAAGGAAAGGGAAGAGAAAAGTCTCCCAATCTCATCTCACCACCCAGAAACAGCTAGCATTAAAGAGTTCATCCACGCATTCATTCACTCCCTGAATGTTTTTTGAGCACTGCCCACGTGCCAGTGTCCTAGGCACCAGGCTATTATCAGCAAAAATCAAATGAGACTGGGCGGGGGCGACGTGCGTTTAGTAAGTGCTGGCTGCCTTCCTTTCCACTCAAGTCACGGAGCAGTAATAACCTCCCAGGGGTCAGGAAGCCAGATCTGGGAAAGCCCAGCCAGGCGTGTTCTGTCCCCACGGGCCCACTGCTGCAGCCCGCAGCAGAGAGGTGCCCCCCGCCCGCTTCCCCGGGACCTGCAGACCGGCGCACAGGACAGAGCAGTACCCAGGGGGCCCGGGTGGGCGAGCGGCCGGGTGCGCCGGCGTACGGCCTCCAGGCACGAGGGGGCGCTGCCGGCCCGCGGGCGATGGCCACCGCCACGGCCGGCTCTAGACACCGGGGGGCGTCCCTGCCAGGCCCGTACTCTCCCCTCCGGGTCGCACCGCCGCTGGCAAGGCTGGCAACCGCGGTGCTGAGACGGGGCGGGGACGACGAGGCTGAGAACCCATCCGCCAGAGCCCGCGGTTGCGAGTCTAGGCTCCAAGACACCCACAGTCTCCATCGTCCCCTTGGGCTTCACTTACAGAACCCAGATCCAAAGACCGAATCGTGAGGGATGTCAAGGGCAGCCACCACCGAGCATGAGACCCCACCATGGGACCTTGTACAGCTGCACTGGGCGCTCGCCCACGAAGCCGGCCCTGCTGTGGAGCTATAATTACAGGCTCTCGAAAATGCTCGTTAATTAATGTAAGCCTCTCAGTGAATTTAAAGCAACTGGAGATCTTTGTGGATGTTTGTTAGTTTTGCTAGGCCGAGGCAGTGCTTTTGCAAGCGTGGTTCCACCTGCCCCCTTCCGTTAAACCGCAGGTCCCAGGGCCGCGCCCCACACCTCCTTGATCAGCATCGGTGGGAGTGAGGCCTGGGGATTTCCTTTTACACATCAAATCCTTCCAGCCTCTAAAGATTGAGAACCCCTAAATCAGTCTGTGAGTGCAGAAATCGTGGGATTTGGTGATGGACTCCTCCCTTTACCATTCTACCCTCACTTCAGCTGCCTGGGACCCTTCGGCTTTGCCTGCCCATCTGTGGAATGGACATGATGCTGACCGGCTTAGCCAGCAGGGCTCCTCGAAGACCACAGGATGTCACATGCAGGGAAGCCCACTCCCCCTCGCCCCAGGTGTCTGTGGACACACCCAGCTCCACTTGGGACCCTCCATGCTGGATCCTATGGGACGTGGCCCCTTGGCCCACCTCAGATGCCACAAAGGCAGGTCCCATTCCTCGTTCTTTAGCCCCAAGGCTTCCCCGAAGATGTGTTATTTCTGTTCTGTCATTCATTTCCCCTGTCTTCCCATAGTCCCCTTGTCTACTGTGGGACATGCTCAGCAAATAGGAGGGTTTCAGGGAGTCAAGAAGGTGGTGACCTGGATGCTGAGGCTGGGACAGGACAAGCCACATGCCCACCACCCTCTGCCAGGTCCCCAGCCCGCCAAGGCACCTTCCGGAGGACCCAGAGCAAGAAAGCGGAAGGCTGGTCCTGCCCCTTGGTCCACCTGTGGTTTCCCACGAGGGCTCCCAGGCTGGGCTTTAGCCACACCTCAGAGCCCTCCCAGAAGCCACCTGAGAAGGAGAAGGAAAGAACAAGCGTGCAGGCTCCCCAGAGAAACACTTTATCACCCACTTTCGTTTTTCTCAGCAGATGTTTCCTTGGGTTTTATAAAAACCTGTTTGCATCTGACAGACTGGGGCAAATGAATAGGGAAGCCGATACTTCTAGGGACATTGCCTCTGAAGAAGGGGGTGTGGGCTGCTCCCCACGGACTCCTAGCAACTGCTCAGAGCATGCTGCCACCATTCAGTTTTCTGACTACAGAAATGAAAGTCTCTGGCCCCTCCTTTCCTGTTACTGCAAATTGGCTCTGTCTGTCTGCACAGCCAGGGCCTGAGGTTTGGCCAGCTCCCCACCACTTTAAAGGACATTCCCAGTTCCCCCTGCCTCTCCACTTGTGGACAGATGACGCAGCCCACCCTGGGGGGCCTTCCCAAGTTCTGGTTCCCCAATGTTCCTCCCTGCTGCAAGTCCAAGGTGACAGAAGCTTCTAGAGCTCTGTCTGCAGCTCCTGCTTGCCCCTCCAGAAGGAAGACTCAGCGCCTTGAGGCTCAGCCCCAGAGGTAAAAACCACTCCCAACACCCCAGCCCAGAGGAAGATGTTGGCACAGGTCACGCTACAAGCCCAAGGAAATGCCCCTCCCCACCGGAGGTAAGCCAACTGCCCCAAACCAAAGACTGGATGTCTTTCCACAGGGATAACCTAATTTGACATCCATCCTTGTTCAGTGCTTTCTCCAGCAGGGACTGTGCCTTTATTAATGTGGTGGAGTCTGAAACCTGAAGCTGCCTGCCAAGCTTCCAGCTAATTGGAAATTGATGACAACCTCTGTGGGGATAAATAGGCTGTGCCAGCATTCTGTGGGCCTTGGATTCTCACACTGCACTGTGTCCAGTTGCCCAAATGGGAGCAACCCCCATTGTACCCTCTAGGCCCCCATGGTCGTCCCTGTGCAATTCCAGGATGTGCAGGGCAATATTAAATTTTTAACCCGAGTTTGTGGACAGCCCAGTTACTTCCTCATTTATAGCTGGACTTATATTTTTCATTTTCGCTTATTTAAAAAACAATGGGAGGCTGGGCGCGGTGGCTCACGCCTGTAATCCTAGCACTCTGGGAGGCCGAGGCGGGCGGATTGTCTGAGCTCAGGAGTTCGAGACCAGCCTGAACAAAAGCGAGACCCCGTCTCTACTAAAAATACAAAGAAATTAATCGGACAACTAAAAATATATAGAAAAAATTAGCCGGGCATGGTGACGCATGCTTGTAGTCCCAGCTACTCGGGAGGCTGAGGCAGAAGGATTGCTTGAGCCCAGGAGTGTGAGGTTGCTGTGAGCTAGGCTGATGCCACGGCACTCTAGCCCAGGCAACAGAGTGAGACTCTGTCTCAAAAAAAACAATGGGAAGATTGTTGAGCCCAGGAGTTCAAGACCAGCCAGTGCAGCAAAGTGAGACCCCATCTCTAAAAAAACAAACACACAGCTGGATGTGGTGGCACATGCCTGTAGTCTTAGCTACTCGGGAGGCTGAAGCAGGAGGATCACTTGAGCTCAGGAATTCGAGGTTACAGTGAGCTATGATCGCACCACTGCACTCCAGTCTGGGCAACAGAGCAAGACCCTGTCTCTAAAAAACAAAAACAAAAAAACAATTAGCCAATCCAAACATCAGCATATACTCCGTGAAATTTTGAATGCCAAGTACACTGGCTACCAGGTTGTTGGCTATTCGTGACTTCACAGAAACACCCCCCCTCCAATATGTCATTGCTGTTTGTGTTGGGATTACTACTGCCTGCTTAGGGCCAGCCAAAACCAGAACCAAGCTTCTCTTGGGTGTTATGTGACGCTCCTGGCCTGCAACCTGTGTTCGAGCATCTGACTGTCTGGTAAGCAGGAATGGCCCAGCTGAGGCCCCTATGACCAAGGCACAGATAATGAGCTGTCGGCCAAGGCACCAGCTATGGTCAAGGAACAGAGCCAGGCACCACCCCCAGGCACCGACCCCAAGGCCTCATTCACTGTCACCGTTCCTAACCAGCTCCCTTACCACACTGCCTGGGAGAGTCCACAGACGAGACAGCCACATGGAACAAATCTATGGCCAGTAGCTGACTTCTCCAGTGGCAGTTTCTAGATACTTGCTGACAGAGGAAGAGAGACACCCTTTAAAGATGTATCCCAGTAAGAGCAAATGTGCCATCCACACCCTCCCTGCTCTCCCTGTGCCCCGCAGGGGCCCCCACACCTCTGTCGCAAGGCTGTGATCCCAGCAGGGTCAAGATATCAGCATTGAGCCCCCAACAGGGTGTGCTTGGGTCTTAGGCTGAGAGGCCAACCCTTCTTCATCATATCCCAGTCCTGTGCCCAAAGGCAATGTGTAAAAAATGAGTCAGCCAGGCACAGTGGCTCATACCTGTAATCCCTATACTTTGAGTGACTGAGCTGGAAGGATGACTTGAGGCCAGGAATTTGAGACCAGCCTGGGCAATATAGCAAGACCTCATTTCTAAAAAAAAAAAAATTTTTTTTTTAAATTTTTAAAATTAGCCAGGTATGGTGGTACATGCCTGTAGTCCCAGCTACTTGGGAGGCTGAGGCAGGAGGATTCCTTGAGCCCATGAGCTTGAGGTTACAGTGAGCTATGATGACACCACTGCACTCCAGCCTGAGTGACACAGCAAGACCCTGTCTCTAAAGAAAACAAGAGTGATCGTGAGCTCCCAGGGCCTATCTGAAGCTATTCACAGACCAAGGGTGACACCAGGAATCACGCTCTCCTTACAGTGGGGTCAGTGCTGCAAGGGCCTGGAAGCCCAGAGGTGGGGCTCTTCATCAATCCCAGGGTCTGCCCGGGGGCGCTTTAAGGTATTCTGAGAGGAGATGGCATTCGAGCTGAGTTTTAAGGGGCAACAGGATTCCCTAGAAGCTCAAAACCCAACATCTCCCTTTCCCTGTGCATGTTGCCCCCTTTCTCTACCAGGTGCCATTAGCAGCTAGCAGGGCCTAGCACAATGCCCGGTGCACCATGGGCGCTCAATGAATGGTTATTGAACTGAACTCAATACAATTTTGGTTTGCACTTTTGTTGGGAAAAGTACAGCAAAAGCTAGGGACTTGCCCATGACCATATATGTGGGCCCCTGTGGGCCCAGGCCCTTGTACCTCTCTGCTGTCTGGACTGTTTGCTATAAGCACTGGTGGGGAGAACACGCTGTAGCTGAAATCAGGCACAGAGGGGATGGAAGCTGGGGCCACTGTGGGCTCTGCAGAAGGCGAACAGCAAAAGAGGGCACGAGGAAGGCTGGGACACGCAGCTCGCCAGCCCCGAGGCCTGGCGAGGGGGGTGAGGTTGGAGTACAGGCACCGCTTTGAAGAAGGGCAGGCAGCCAGGATGCCAAGGACAGCCTCCCTGGAGGGCACCTAGTGGGCAGGACTTCTGTGCTGGAGGGGCCAGGGCAGACTCCACGACATGCACAATTCCCAGGAGGGACAGGGACAAGGAGAAAGACTGCATAGGGCCTGGAGGTGGTCTGCAAAAAAGAAAGGGGGAGAGGAGAAAGACAGCACACGCAGCAGTCTGAAGGGGTTTCGGGATGGCCTGTGGAGCTGGGCGCCCTGGCGTGCACCTCTAGTCCCAACTACTAGGAGGCTGACACAGGAGGATCCTCAGGTCCAGTCCTGTGCTATAATGCACCATGCCGATCTAGTGTCCACACTAAGTTTGGCACCAATATGGTGACCTCCTGGGAGCGGGGGACCACCAGGTTGCCTAAGGAGGGGTGAACCGGCCCGGGTTGGGGAAACAGAGCAGGTCAGTAGTGGGATCACGCCGGTGAATAGCCACTGAACCCCAGCCTGGGCAACATAATGAGATCCCATCTCTAAAAAAAAAAAAATTAAATTAAAAATTAAAAAATAAAAGAAAAAGATTGCCTGTGGAGGTTTTTCCAAATACACTGGCCCAGGCCCATCTGTCCCAGAGATTTTAGTCTGAGCAGGGGCCCAAGATGAGTATTTTGGGGGTAATGAAAGACATTAATACATGTCAAATGCTGAGAAGGGCTGGTATCAGCACTCAATAAATGTGAGCTGTGTTATTCTTAATTATCCAAAAGGTATATTGACTATACTCTGCAGGCCTGGCAGTATCAACGCTGAGAAGCCCACATCTCTGCCCTCATGGAGCTTACAACTTGTAAAGAAAAAAAAGAATGAAACTAGCAAATTCAAGGAGTGCTACATCCAGTCTGTCCCCAAGGCCTGTTTTTTCTGCCTCCTAGCTCTGTCCTCTCCTCTCCCCCGACTGCCTGCCACAGCCCTGGGCCAGGCCCCCATCACCTCTCACCGAAATGCTCCAACCCCTGCAACTTTCTCTGCTTACTGTCGCGCAGCTCCCCTTTCTCCACAGCACTACCGAGGGATTGTAAAAGACGCGTCTTCCTCCTCTCCTGCCGGTTCCCAAACCTCTTCTTCGAGCATGCTGCCAGCAAATAAAACAAGCGACCAACCTGGCTGGATTAGATCTTGTGGGTTTCCCTCAACATCACACCTAGCTGTGTTCATGTTTGTGTTTCCGGAAATGCACGTGCCCGGGTGTGTGTGTGTATGTTGGACACCATCTAGTGGACAACAGGGCAATTCGTTTCCAGGCTGTAGGATGAACTACTCCCCAAGCCCTAATCAGTCTTCCTAATCTCAAAGATGTAATAAATAGCCAGGTTTTATTTTTTTTTCCTTTTCTTTTAAATTTTTTTTTTTTTTTTTTTGAGACAGAGTCTCACTCTACTGCCCTGAGTAGAGTGCCGTGGCGTCAGCCTAGCTCACAGCAACCTCAAACTCCTGGGCTCAAGCGATCCTCCTGCCTCAGCCTCCTGGGTAGCTGGGACTACAGGCATGCGCCACCATGCCCGGCTAATGTTTTCTATATGTTTTTAGTTGTCCAATTAATTTCTTTCTATTTTTAGTAGAGACGGGGTCTCGCTCTTGCTCTTGCTCAGGCTGGTTTCAAACTCCTGAGCTCAAACAATCCGCCCGCCTCGGCGTCACAGAGTGCTAGGATTACAGGCGTGAGCCACCGCGCCCGGCCAATAGCCAGGTTTTAAAAGCAAAGGTTGTTCTTGACTCTGTAACAAGACTGATGTGGCAAAGGGAACTTACAGCCTGCTTAAGAAGCTGCCGCCCTGCCAATAGGCCGGACGGAAGGGAACAGTAGGTAGCACGACGCAAAACGTCATTTTAGCCCTTAAGATCCTTTCTTCCATGCCCCAAATGCTGGTTCCCTGCTCTCTCTGCCCCTTCGGATTCTCAACTGGTTCCCCAGCCCCTTTTCTGAAAGGACAGTAGTCCTGCCCAGCAGATTCCAAATTCGAGTCTACCAAGCACTGCAATTTCTCATGGTAAATTAATAAATTGCTGTCTTGATTTTCATATCAATCTGCCAGTTGGTTCCCAACTGATTCCTTCTGGATGGATATATGAACAAAATTGAGTTATGAGAGTGAGAACACTGAGGATCAGAGCATAGAACACGGAGAGCCCATCAAGGTGAGTCTACCTGGTCACACTCTGAGCATCAGCCAACTGAACCCCCGTAGAATGGCCACCTTGTCACCGTCACAATTACACCCCAAGCATGTGAGTGCTCAGAGCATGGGCTCTTTTCAGGCTGGCTAGTCCTGGCCAGAGGGCATTCGTTCAACAAACATTTACTGATCTCCTTCTACGGGCCAGACTAGGGGCTTAACATGTATTATCTTCCTGAAGCTTCACATTGACCTCAAAGGTATGCACTACTATTATCTCCATTTTATAGATGAGCAGATGGACCTAGAGAGGTTAAGGATTTTACTCATAGACACAGAGCTAACAAGAGGCAGGGCCAAGTTTTGAACCCAGGTCTTCCTGGGACTTCACGACCTGGGCAATTTGACTACCTTGTGTGGCTCTGGAAAGAGGGCATAGATCATCTGTGAGGGATCTGACCAAACCTCTCCTCCTCCCTTACTTTCTGAAAAAACTATGTGCTGGACTTGTTGAAGGGCCAGCTCTGTCCCTGCTTTTAACCAGGACCTATGGGTGATGAGATTCAAAGAACCTGTCTGCTAGTGGACTTCAGGGCCGACTGGGCACACACCCTTGGTAAGCCACAGTTCAGGGGTTGGAAGATTGTCAATTTATTTCCCTTTAAGGATGCTCAGAAAGCAGTGATCCCAGGGAGAGACACACAGTTCCCCTGGACCAAGGACACCTGCCCAGCCATGGTCCTTGTTTACCCTGCAGGCAGACACGTCCAATCAGAGGGACAGCACTCAGCAGACAGGCACAGTAAAATGGATCATGGTTTCAGCCTCCAGCAGACATGCCCATTACCTGTACGGTCAGACCGCCCACACGCCAGGGGCCTCTCCAGCACGTTGCTCCCGCCTCCAAAGACAGGCCCAAGTCACAAGTGCATCTGGGTTTTTTTGTTGTTGGTTTGGTATTTGAAACTTTTATTGTGAAATACGTGAATATGTATATTATATGTAACTCTTTGAAAGAATAATAATAAAATAGTCATGTACATCATCCAGCTTAAGAAATAGAATGATACCAATAACTTTGAAGCTCCCTGAGTTTTCTTCCCCCATTGTACTTCCCTCCATTCCCCCAGAAATAACCACTATTTGAAAATGTGTATTAATCATTTCCTTGCTTTTTTTCATGTATTATAATAATATATTATAATGTGTGTATGCACCTTCTTTTTTTTTTGGAGATGAGGTCTCACTCTATCATCCAGGCTGGAGTTCAGTGGTGGGATCATAGCTCACCGCAGCCTTGAACTCCTGGCTCAAGAGATTCTCTTGGTTCAGCCTCCCAAGTTGCTGGGACTACAGGCATGTGCCACCATGACTGGCTAATTTTTCTTATTTTTTTTAGAGACAGGGTCTTGCTATGTTGTCCAGGCTGGTCTCTAACTCTTGCCTCAAGCAATCCTCCCACCTCAGCCTTGCTAGGTGTTGGGATTACAGGTGTAAGCCACCGTTCCTGGCACAACTTTAAACAGTATATTATTTCGTTTTTCCTGGCTTTGAATTTTATAGAAATGAACCTACACTAAATGAATTATTCTGACTTAACTTTTTCACTTAGCACTGTATATATATATATATATATATATATATATACATATATATATTTTTTTTTTTTGAGACAGGGCCTCGCTCTGTCACCTGGGCTAGAGTACAGTGGCCTCATGGTAGCTTACTGTAACCTTACCCTCCTGGGCTCAAGCAATTTTCCTGCCTCAGCCTCCCAAGCAGCTGGGACCACAGGCACATGCCAAAATGCCCAGCCAATTTTTCTATTTTTTGTAGAGATGGGGTCTCGCTCTTCTCAGGCTGGTGTTGAATGCCTGGCCTCAAGAAATCCTCCTGTGGCCGGAGGATTTCTTCCAGCCTAGCACTCTGGGAGGCCAAGGCGGGCGGATCGTTTGAGCTCAGGAGTTTGAGACCAGCCTGAGCAAAAGCGAGACCCCGTCTCTACTAAAAAAATAGAAAGAGATTAGCTGGACAACTAAAAATATGTATATAAAAAATTAGCCGGGTATGGTGGTGCATGCCTCTAGTCCTAGCTACTCTGGAGGCTGAGGCAGGAGGATCGCTTGAGCCCAGGAGCTGGAAGTTGCTGTGAGCTAGGCTGACGCCACAACACTGTAGCCCAAGCAACAGAGCAAGACTCTGTCTCAACAGCAACAAAAAAAGAAATCCTCCTGTTTGGCCTTCCAAAGTGCTAGGATTACAAGTGTGAGCCACCACACCTGGCCAGCACTGTATTTTTGATATTGATCCATATTGATATGTGAACCATGACTCATTCATTTACATTGCTGTATGGCATTCTATTGAATGACTATACTACAATATACTTATCTATGCTACCACTTGTGGATATTTGGGCTGTTTCCATTGGGGGCTATTATGAGCAATCATGATATGCAAACACTTTTGTAATCTTTCTGTCTTCTCTAGAGCCCATGGGCCAGAGTTTTCCTAGTGTACACCTAGGACTGGAATTATGGGTCAGAGGGGATGATTAAGTTCAAATTTATTAGGCGATGGCTAGCTATGATTTTATATTCCCCTTGGGTTGACTCTATATGGGGCAATTGCTATTGCTCATTTATTTTGCAAACATTTATTGAGTTCTTTTTGTGCCAGTCATTGGGCTATGTACTAGGGTTTCCAAGATGAGCAAGATATTGCCTTTGTCCTCAAGGAATTCACAGGTTATATGGTGCAATGGACTCAATGTTTATGTTCCTCCCAAATTTATATGTTGAAATCCTAACCCCCAAGGTGATGGTATTAGGAAGTGGGGGTCTTTGAGAAGTGATTAGGTCATGAGGGTGGGGCCACATGAATGCGATTAGTGCCCTTATAAAAGAGACCCCAGAGACTCCCTTGTCCTTTCCATCATGTGAGGTTACAGTGAGAAGGTGCCATCTATAAGGAAGCAGACTCCTACCAGACACCAAATCTGCCAGCACCTTGATCTTGGACTTCCCAGACTCCAGACTGTGAGAAATAAATTTCTGTTGTTCACAAGCCACCTGGTCTATGGTATTTTCTTAGTACAGCCCACATGGACTAAGACAGATGGGAAAACCAGATATGTGAGCAGATTATTGTAGAAAAAGGTTTCAGCACATGGCAAAGGAAAATCCACAAGTTTAGACTATGCCAATCTCCTGTCTTGGGTTTTTTTGTTGTTGTTTTTTGTTTTGTTTTTGTTTTTGTTTTTGTTTTGAGACAGTGTCTCACTCTGTCACCAGACTAGAGTGCAGTGGAGACATCATAGCTCACTGCAACTTCAAACTCCTGAGCTCAAGCTATCCTCCTGCCTCAGCCTCCCTAGTAGCTGGGACTAGAGGAGCGCATCACCACGTGCAGATAGTTTTTTCCATTTTTAGTAGAGATGGGGGTCTCGCTCTTACTCAGGCTGGTCTCAAACTCCTGAACTCAAGCAATCCTTCCACCTTGGCCTCCCGGAGTGCTAGGATTACAGGTGTGAGCCACCGTGCCAGCCTTTGTCTTGAGGTTCTTACCTATAGTTGGCTGATCAGCCTTGAGAGAAGGGCCTCTTGGGGCATGCCCCAGGGCACAGTCCCATTCCTGATTCTGGACAGGCGCCTTACCCTCTGTGCCCATCTGGGGTACGGTCAAAGTGCCCAAGCCTGTCTTGGGTTGACCAGGCTTCTGGAGCCTGAATCATCATCACAGGTTCGCTCGATGCTGCTTCTTACCTCCCTGCCCACTTACTCGTCCCATGATCATAGAATGCCTCTTTCTAGAACACGAGTCCTCAACTCGTAAATTAATTGTGCTCCTACTGGGGCAGTGTGGGGAAGGCATGGGCTGCGGCTGTGCCCTCTCCCACTCTGTCACCCGCTGGCTGGGTGACCTTTGGAAAATCAATTACCTCTGGCCTCAGCTATAAGTCTAGGAGACAAGCATGGCTCCATGATCCCTCCCAGTTTTAAAAGTCTGGGGCTTTGTCACATGTAATTATGTTCTAGGGAACAAAATTCAACTCAGTTATTTCTCAATATGTCAAATAACAAATCATACCACAATAGGGCTGTACTGTAATTCAAAAAATCAAATCTTAAAACATTAAATTATTTGTGTTGAGTTCTAGTTCAATTTTCTGCCCTTGAAATTGTAGAGAATCATAGAAATTTGATGCTATTTTTTTAAAAAGAAGAGTCATTGGAAAATAAATCATAACAATTGAAAAGTGCCTCGGTGTGAACACAGTTAGGAAATCTGCACTCTGATTAGAATTATGTAACAATTTCCAAAGTAGCTCTGTTTCATAAACTGCAAAGACACCCAGCTGGGCTGTAATGTAACTGGTTTGGTGTAGCTAGTTCCCTCTTGGATTGGTAAACTATCTGTAGTTTTCTTTTCCTTTCTTTCCTCCTTTATGGTGTAAGATTTTCAAACTGGAAGCAAGGAAATTAAAAATCTATGTTTCTCATGGCTTTGCTCTCGTTTGAGAAAGAAGCTTGCTGTGACCACTTAGGTTCCTGCGTTAGCTCTGGACCTGTAGATCAAGCTGTGATCTCCCGGCATTCCTTGCCAGGGTGTCTCGTTCCATCACAACAGAGCCCATTCTTGACAAAATCAGCAACCAGGACAACTGTGTGGGCTTGGAAGGGAACATAATTTTCGGAGGCAATTGTGAGTGTCTGTATGCTGGCCTCGTGTTTTAAAATAACTGGGCTTATTTGCTCTGTGAGAAATGTGCTCAGTGGAAACTGGCGAACGTGGGCAGAGCGGCGGCGGGAACAGCACGGCGCTGTGCACACAGCACAGGCTCAGCCGCGCTGGCCGAACTGAATTAACTCGATCACGTCCCATCGCCGGCTCCGCTCTTCCCCAACCCTATTGGACTTGCCCCGGCTTTTTCTAAAGGCAAGTCCAAAAAAATTCTTTTTACATATTTCTATGTGCATTCATTCATTCACTTAACAAATGTTTACTAAGTACCTACTGTGTGCCAGGTACTAGGCTAAGTGTTAAGAATATGAAAGTATTCACATTTTAATTTTTTTTTTTTTTTTGAGATAGAGTCTCACTCTGTTGCCTGGGCTGGAGTGCCGTGGGGTCAGCCTATCTCACAGCAACCTCAAACTCCTGGGCTCAAGGGATCCTCCTGCCTCAGCCTCCCAGGTAGCTGGGACTACAGGCACATGCCACCATGCCTGGCTAATTTTTTGTATTTTTAGTTGTTTGGCCAATTTCTTTCTATTTTTTAGTAGAGACGGGGTCTTGCTCTTGCTCAGGCTGGTCTCGAACTCCTGAGATCAAACGATCCGCCTACCTCGGTCTCCCAGAATAGAATTCACATTTTATTGGCTAATTTTTTTTTTCTATTTTTAGTAGAGACGGTCTCGCTCTTGCTCAGGATAGTCTTGAACCCCTGACCTCAAGCAGTTCTCTTGCCTCAGCTTCCCAGAGTGCTAGGATTACAGGCATGAGCCACCATGCCCAGCCAGAATTCACATTTTAAAACTTACCTATATTGCCAAGTAGGAGGGCTGTGCTATTCATTCATTGTTTTCATTCATGCATTCATTCACCAGGCAATGGGACTGGCTATAAAACCAGTAAGATTTGCAAAGAGAAGGTGCCAGTCTTCAAAGAATTTATAGTGGAGTAGGAAATGCCATCGTCACGATAAGAGCCATTGTAGCGGGCTGCCTTTAATTTATTTATTATTTCTTATCTAGAGAAACGATTTTTTCTAAGTTCCCTGTCCCAGTGTCCCTTCAGAGAGGATCAGGTTACATCGGGGGTTCCCGCGACGAAGGAGGAGACACAGAGCGCCCGCCCCCTGGAGCAGTCACCTAAGCGCTGAGGCAGCAGGACTGCAAGTGTGGCAGTTCTTCCTCGCACTTCGGAGTAGTGTGCTTTTGCTTGTTTCCACAGGCCGCATGCATTATCTGGATAATCAGAAAAAGAGACAACAAGGCTGTTCATATTATGGTTTCTTTAAAAAGGAAAACAGAAGACAGGAGGGGAGGCAGCGTGTGGTGGAGGCAGCCATGGAAACGGAGCCGCCCCGCCTCTCACACCTCCCAGGCCTCCGCTCCAATCTGCCCACCGCAGCCTCCCTTAAGCGCTTCTTTCTTCCCTCACCATGCAAAAGCATTTTTTCCCTCTAGTCTCACTCTTTTAATAAACCAGGCGACATAATGTATGGTAAAGAGCATTTGGAAGTTAAGAGCAAACAAGGGAAATAAAATAAGATGTGTTTACATCACTTTTTAAAAAAAAAACTATGAAGCTTAAAGTAAACAACATTAGGAATTGTTTTTATTGGGCAAAAGGTGGTACAGAATTCACAGAAATTCAGAGAAAAGCTGAAATCATCAATGCAACATAAAAAGATATTCAACCTTATTGGAGATCAAAAACTGTATAAATAAAAATAACACTAAAAACTGACAACATGAAAATAGTGTCAGCAAAAACGTGAAACTACTGCAACTCCTATCACTTGCTCGGGGGGTTTGAATGGGTACAACCATCTTGGAAAACTCTTTGACAGAATCTACCAAAGCTAAACATTTGCAAACCCTATGATTTGGTAATCACACTCCTAGGTAAATACCTAACAGAAATTGGCACAAAGGAGAACCAAAAGATATGTACATTCCAGCAGATGGCAACAAGACTTGAAATAGCCAAAAGCCGGAAACAGCCCAAATTTCCATCAATAAAACAATGGAAAGTAAATTGATGCAGGGTCACCCAGTCGATGAGTACACAACAATGAGAATGAACAAACTGCAACTATACAAAACCACACGAGTGACTCACAGACAAAACACTGAACAAAAGAACACTTAGGCCAGGTGAGGTGGCTCACGCCTGTAATCCCAGCACTTTGGGAGGCTGAGACAGGAGGATTACTTGAGGCCAGGAGTTCAAGACCAACCCGGGCAATATAGTGAGACCTCATCTCTACAGAAAAATTTAAAACTTAGCCTGGCATGGTGGTGCACACCTGTAGTCCTAGCTACTCAGGAATCTGAGGCAGGAGGATTACTAAAGCCCAGAAGTTTGAGGTTGCAGTGAGCTACGATCACAACACTGCACTCTAGCCTGGGCAGCAGAGTGAGATTCTGTCTCTAAAAAAACCAGAAAATAAAACACTCAGTGTGTGATTCCATTTGTACAAAGCTCAAAAGCAAGCAAAGCTATGATAGAAGTCAGACCTGTGGTTGGTGGGAGGTAATAGCTGGAAGAGGCATGAGGGATGCCTGTGAAGAGCTGGGAATGTTCTATATTCCTACCTGGCTGGTGGCCATGCAGGTGGATCGCTCAGGAAAGATTCATCAGACTGCATACTCGCCATGCAGTTCACGCACAGTGCGCTTCGCCGTGTGTGTGCTGGTCTTCGTTAACAGCATTGCAAACAACATGAGAAAATCATTTGCTTCTCAAAAAGTAAAGGACTGTGCACTTCCCCACCCATTCACAACAGTAGATTTTGTTAGTCTCACGTGTTCCTGGTGGAAGTATAAAATGGTACAGCCTTTTCAAAGGGGAATTTGCCAGAATCTCTAAAAATTTTAAATGTACATACCTCATCAGCAATCCCACCTCAGGGAATCCATCTCATAGAAATAGTAGCAGAGGTGACAAAGCCAAATGTATGAGGGTGAAAATGGAAGCATTATTTTTTAAGAATCATAAAAATATAGGAAGCAACCTAAACAATCCAAATGTTTTAAAAAACCAAGTAAAGCATGAGAAGACAGACTGAGCACACGTTGTCTAACACCTTTCCCATGCCAAATCCCATAAAGTCAGAGAAGAAATATTATAAATTAATAAACCCATACTAGTACAGGAAAACAAGAAAGTGTGTCATCAGTGTGTTCAGATCACCTCCCATTCACCTAAATAGTATGAGCTGGTCGAACACATGGAACCCGACACTGGGCGGATGAGGTTGGCAGCAGTTTATTACTCACAGCCTGCAAGGAAAGGACACCACACTCAGTGCAGGGCTACTAGGGAGCAGAGTGAACCAGCGGGGACAGTAGGAGACAGGCTTTGTAGTGACAAAAAGGTGGGTTCCCTCGGAAGGCTGTGATTAGCTTGTTTGAGTAACTTGGTGGGCTGGCAGGAAGGTGAAACTCATCAAGTTGGGGTCAAGGCGGGTGGGTGCAGCTGGTCCACGGAATGGCAGGCCTTACGGTACACACTGGACCGATACTGCAGGAGACCCTGAAGGACAGACAGCAGACAGGATTAGACGTATGGGGGGACTCCCCGGTGACAGCACCGGAGGAGCCTGCTGCAGGGACAGGAGTAAGGAAGTGCACCCAGACCACAGCTGAGAAGGAGGGTGGGGGCACACCCAGTGTGGGTACAGGGCAGGCTCTGTGGCTTCGGGCTGCTACTGACCCCCAGGAAGGATGGGACTCCCCCAGCCAGAGACAACCCACGGGCACCTCACCACAGGAGCACACAAACCCCCATCTACCCACACGCGATGTCACCAGACACAGCTGTGGAAAATAACACAGGAGACCAACGGCCATGTGACCTCAACTACACAAATGAGCAGATAACCAAGAACCAGGGGACAGTTGCAGATCATCAACACTTTAAAAGACACATACAATAAACTCAGTGACCTCAGGCTCTGTGTTTAGGTGGCTGGTGATGGTGCCCTTCCTCCCTCGTGCCTCGGTTTTCCAATAAACACAAGATATATCTTATTTTTGGAGGGGATGAGGGATGGGGCGCAGAAGAGAGAGCATCGAGGTAGAGAAATAGTGTGTGACCCTCTTCAGAAGTGGGAGGCAGAGGTTGGGTGCCCGTACCTGGGGTACTCTTCTCCAGATCCAGCCTCCCTGCATCAGGCTGAGAAAAGAGGAGATTCCTGGAAACACTGCTGCTCCCCGTAAGGCCCAGGCAGCCACAGGAGCCCAAATTGTTCCCATTGATATGGAAGCCAGGCTAGACAGTTGCCACCAGGCATTATCAAACCAGATGCATGACCAGGAGGAATCTGGACTCACAGCGACATTCCTGGAACAAGTCATAGCTGGAAGTCTCGGAGCAGTCCTCTCACTAACCTCAGTTACACAAGCTCACACCCCACCATTCGCATTTTTGGAAACCTTTATATTATGGAAGGGCCTGACTACACCAACTCAGTAGAAGAATTAACAAAACCTAAAAACTAAAGAGACGCCAGCAATAGAACAATAAATTCTAGACCATATTGCCTTCATTAAAAATCAATTTGAGACACTGGAAAGTAAAACACGTAATGGTAGAAATTTTTCTTTTTCTTTTATTTTTTTTGAGACAGAGTCTCACTCTTTTGCCTGGACTAGGGTGCCGTGGCATCAGCCTAGCTCACAGCAACCTCAAACTCCTGGGCTCAAGTGATCCCTCTGCCTCAGCCTCCTGAGTAGCTGAGACTACAGGCATGCGCCACCATGCCCGGATAATTTTTTCTATATATTTTTAGTTGTCCAGATAATTTCTTTCTATTTTTAGTAGGGATGGGGTCTCACTCTTGCTCAGGCTGGTCTTGAACTCCTGAGCTCAAATAAACCAGCTGCCTGGGCCTCCTAGAGTGCTAGGATTACAGGCATGAGCCACCATACACTGCCCCAAATTTTTAAATCTAATAAAAGGACAGAGCTGAAGCGTTTATCAATGAACTGGGAAATTAAGCTAAGACAGCCTCTCACTAACTTGCAGTTGTATATCTCTGGTTATGCAAAGCGGGATGGCTATTGTCTGCCTAGCCCACTCTTTCTCCTGGGACCACCCCAACCCCATCTATGTGGCTGTAGAGAAGCCCCAGGTACTGGCATGGCTGTACCTCTTGGTCATTGTTCATTGGCCAAGGTGTGGGCATCTGACCCACACTGGTTTTTATCAGAATTCTTATCTAGAATATCTTAAACAAAACTGGGGGTAGGGGAGAGACCCCCGTTATGGTGGGAGCTGTGGGAAACAGAGGTCAGGAAATGTTGGTGGTCGTGATCTCTGCCGTATGTGGCAGAAGCCAGTCTCCAATGAGTGAGGAAGGAGCTCCAGAGAGAAGCAAAGACGAGGAGCAGAGAGTCCTAGAGGCACCTGAGTCCTGGATCTCATCATCTCTGTGGTCAGTCTGCATTTCAGTTCTTCCCAAGCTTTCTTGACTCTTCTATCTATTCTATTTGACACCTTGGTATTCTTGCAATAAATTCCACTTCTGGTTTACCTTCTTTCAAGCTGTCACATATAACCAATACATTTAATACCAGAGTTCAATAGAGGGTTTAAGCATGGTAGGAGTCATGATCACATTTATTTGTAAGAAAGATAACTTTGGCAATGGATGGGTTGGAAGAGGGAGAGAAGAATGATGCTCAGATGATTCAGGAGAGGGGAACCCTTTCAGGTTCATGTTCTTACCTGAAATACTAGGATTGAAAAAATACCCACCTAGAGACACCACCAACGCAAGTGAGAGCTGGACAGGCACTGGGTGGCTCCCTGCCTCACTCAGGAATAGTAACTAATCATGGGCAAAGGAGACCCCAAGAAGCCCAAAGGCAAAATGTCATCACAGGCGTTCTGTGCACACTTGCCAGAAGGAGCCAGGAAAAGCATCCAGATGCTTCATTCGACTTCTCAGAATGTTCTTTAAAATGTTCAGAAAGGTGGAAAACCTTGTCTGCTAATGAGAAAGGAAACTGGAGGCACAGCAAGAGTGGACAAGGCCCCTTATGAAAGAGAAATGAAAATTTATATCTCTCCTAAAGCAGAAATAAAGAAGAAGTTCAGGGATTCCAGTGCACCCAAAAGGCCTCCTTTGGCCTTTTCCTTTGTGTTCTGAGCACTGTCCCCAAATCAAAGGAGATCCTGGTCTATCCACTGGCTGTGATGCAAAGAAACTGGAAGAGAGATGTGAGTGACAACGCTGCAGACGGCAAGCAGCCCGAAAAGATGACTGCTCTCCTGAAGGAAGAGTACCAAAAAGAGATTGCTGCATACCCAACAAAAGGAAAGCTGATATGGCAAAAAAGGATGCTGTCAGGGCTGAACAAAGCAAGAAAAAAAGGAAGAGGAGAAAGAGAGTGAGGAAGACAAGAAAGACAAAGTTGACGATGATAATGATAAATAAGATGGTTCTACAGCAGCTTTTTTCCCCCATCTATATAAAGCACTTAACCTCCCGAGACACAACTCACTGGGGCCACAGGAGCCAAGGGGACAGGGCAGCGACAGAGTCAGAGAAGTGGAAAGGGACCAGGTCAAGAGACAGAGAGAAACTTGGATCTAGTTTAGGCACAGTGAGAACGCTGTGGAGGGTTTTGGATGTGGGACTGACACAGGTTGAGTTCTAAAGCCACCTCACGTGCTTTTGTGGGGAGAGAAGACTGCAGGAGGGCAAGAGTGGAAGAGAACAGGTAGGAGACTGTCTCAGAGCCACAAAAGAGGACAGCAGCTCCCACGGTGACACTGGTGGGAAGGTGGTAAGAAACGATCAAAGTCAGGAAGTCAGGATTCAGTGATGGACTGGATGTGAGGCGGAAGAGGGAAGGAGTCAAGCTGACTCCAACGCGTTTGGCCTGAGTAACACAGAGGGCCATTTCCTGAGATGAGAAGCACCCAGGGCGATTTTGGACATAACTGGAGAAGCACACAAGCCATCCAGACAGAAATATTGAATAGGCAGTCGGATATAGCTGGTTCTCCTTAGGATTCTAGGGCAGGAATTCTTAAACTTTTGGTGTGTGTGCCTCGGACCCCTTGGTGGTCCATGAAGCCTACGGACCCCTTTCCAAATAAATACTGTGTAAGAAACTACCTTAATTGCAATGGTAGCTTCTAAGAACATTATCAGGCAAGCTATCCCAGCAGTTACAAAACAAAAAGCCTCACAGACCAAATTTTGATCCTTGAATTACAGTGTTTATTGAATCTGTTTAAAACATCTGATTTAAACCACTTGCAGGGAGAAGAACTCTATGGGGCAGATAACACGCACAGAATAGGATACAGGTGAGATGGAAGGACCGTACCACCAGAACCCAGGGTTGGGCAATGTTCATACGTCTGTCTCTCTGTGCATTAGCCTGTCCCACTGATGGTGAGGTTATGAGGACCAGAGCTGGGGAATGCTCAAGGAGGCTCAACAGATGGTATCTGGAGCCAACTCACACTTTCTTTATCAGAGAGACACAGAAGCAAGTACACTTGGCTGCAGCTATAGCCCACCAGTTAGCCTGCTGAACGGACATGGATTTTATCTGGATTTTCTGGGCAAAGCATATGGATGCCAGAATAGGACAATAATGTTATCACCAATGGGTGGCCATTGAGGGATGTCAATCAAGAGATGGTGGGATCATGCCTTTTGACTTGGTCATTCTCTAAGTAAAGCTCTTATTTGTTCCATCATATATTCCACTTATTCTATTTATTTTCAACACATTTAACAGGTTACTTCTAGGATTCTGCCTGTGTCTACTTGCTTATTCAACATTCTTATCGCTTAAGCTACTAGCTTCCTTCTTTACAGGCTTAACACTTCTCATTTGTTGCATTTATCCTGTTTTTCTTGTCTGCTCCAGTAAAATTATTTTCAAACACGGCACACTCACGTTACAATGTTTGAAATGAATAAAATAAAATGCATAGGATTAAAAAAGAAATCAGTTACGTTAAAAAAATGGAGTTGTACATTAAATAACAAAATCTAGTAGCAACAGCTCTAGTAATCACCGCAATTTCAAGCAGTGATGAGCTTACCCATATTTTGAGTTCTCTCCAACAACTGCAAAGTGAAAACATCTGTGATTACTATTGCCGACAGAGTCACAGGTACTGCCAATACTCCTGGGATTTGTATTCGTGCATTTAAAATTCACAATGAAGGAAACGCTGAGTTGCAGGGGGTGTTGTGTCCCCACAGTGTGGACTGCAGGTTAGAACGCCGGGCCTGCCGGGCTGACCTCCCACCTAGGGCAGACTCCCGCGCCACCAGACCGGCCGCTGTCAGTGGCGAGAGGACACACTTACAAAAAGAGGGTGGAGGTAGAATTCGCTGAGACAGCAAATAAGCCTTCCGGGGACAACATTGCAAAAAAGGCAGCGCTTGGTCCCACAAAGCGCCCCCAGCACGGCCCAAGCCCCGCCCCCACGCCCGGCGTCGCTCGCGGCACCAGACCCGCAGGCACAGCCTCCGGCTCCCGAGAAGCACCGCCCTCGATCCGCGGCCAGCAGGGGGCGCGCTAGCTGCCGGCCCCGCCCCTCCCCGCGCACGCGCGCGCCGGGGGCGGTCCCGCCGTCAGGCATCAGCAATCTATCGGGGAGCCGCGGTGGTCGGTGCGGCGTGCTCGGCGGCGGCTCTGGGCGCTCGGGCGCCTGAGGGCGGGTAAGGCGGCTAGGCGGCGGCAGCGTGTCCCTAGGTGGCGGCGTCAGGCTCCCGGAGCCGCAGCGGTACGAGGCGGAGGATGGCGGAGTCCGCGGATAAGCTCTACCGAGTCGAGTACGCCAAGAGCGGGCGCGCCTCTTGCAAGAAATGCAGCGAGAGCATCCCCAAGGACTCGCTCCGGATGGCCATCATGGTGCAGGTGCGGCCGCGCGGGGCCGCTTTGTGGGCGGCGGGCGGCGGGGGAGGGCGGACCGGGAGCGGCCGCGCGGGGCCTGCAGACGCCGCCGCTGCCCCTCCTCCCCCTGCGGCCCGCGCGGCGGACCCTTCCGGGAGATTGTGCTAACCTAGCGGAAAAAGCCCGGGAAATACAGTCTGCAGCTGGTGGGTGCCCTTCGCTTTGTCAAAATAAGGACCCGCTTCTTTCCCTATTTCCATTCGCCTCGGGGGGAGGAGTGGTGCGTGGCCTTGTGAAGCTTTTTGATTTTGACCCACCTTGTTCTGGAAGATTTTTGTTCTACGTGGATGGCGGCGACTGGCACGTGAGGGTTTTTAAAAAAAAGGAAAAAAAAGGACCTATTTTTGGCTGTCATTTCAACACCCGCTCACTCTCATTTTTTGTTTTAATTAGGCAAAAGTATGCAAGGCGGTGTCGTTTTGGTACAGCGCGTTCACTTTGGACTTAATTTGTGGTTTAAAATAACGTTTTCCCCAAACTTTCCAGGTTCACAGATGAGTTCTCTTGGTGCATTTGCAGCTGTCTGGTTTGCGTAAGAGGGTGGCTGTGGGAGGTTTCTCATCTGAGCTTTTTAAGAGATTCGGGATCCCCTTCTGATGTTTCCTAAGCCTTCTGAGATGGCCGATAGGGTGTTGGGGCGCCCCATAAGCAGTATTGGAATGCGCTGTGAGGTCGTGGGCTCGAAGGCCCTGCCTGTGTGGAGGGGTTCCTGCGACCTCCAGCATTCAGTTTGCTGTGGTACGCCTTTGGAATTCTGGTTCTCACCTGCCCTATTCCTCCTGCACCTCCAAAACATAGCTGTCTGTTACCCAAGTTACAGCGTTCATGGTCAAAGTAACTTGATTTCCCTCCTTGCCATGAGGTTGTAATGAGTTTTAGGAATGACCAGATAGGCCTCAATGGATTTTCAGTACTTAGGTTTGTAGACCGGAGGGAAACATTTACCAAGTGGGTACCCAAGTGCCAGATGTACTTCCAATATCTTATTTCGTAATATG
Source organism: Avahi laniger (assembly GCA_963575035.1). NCBI lineage: Eukaryota > Metazoa > Chordata > Mammalia > Primates > Indriidae > Avahi > Avahi laniger. Next base: position 24,904 of record CAUYSK010053368.1, read on the forward strand.
GCAGGGACTGAGGCTGTCATCTTGGTATCCTCAGGGCCTGCCTAGCTCAGTACCTGGCACAAAGTCCTTACTCATTCAGTAGGCATCAATGCAGTGCCTTTTAAGTTCCAGGCACTGTGTTAGGTACTAAGGACACAACGAGATCACACCCTTGCGAACTTCTAGTTTGGTTAAATAGGAGATAAATGGTAAACATCGCTGTACAGGTGTGGTTGCCCCCTGATGGGGCTATGTGCCAGGCATCCTGTGCCCAGGAGGGCAGCATGTCCCAGCTAAGTCTGGGAGTTTGATCAGGACTCATTATTAAATGAAGTGGGGCAGGAAGATAAGGACAGGGAGGTAGACAGGGCCTACAATTTGAAGAGCCATATTTCCCACTAAGGGTCATTCGTGGGGGGCAGCCTGCTCTTAAGAAATCCCCACTCCTAGTGCAGGGGTTCTTAACCTGGGATCTGTGGGATGGAGGATGGAACTCAAGAGGTCCATGGGTTTAGGTAAGAAAAAACATGTCTTGCCGGGCGCGGTGGCTCACGCCTGTAATCTCAGCACTCTGGGAGGCCGAAGCGAGTGGATTGTTTGAGCTCAGGAGTTCAAAACCAGCCTGAGCAAGAGCGAGACCCCGTCTCTATTAAAAAATAGAAAGAAATTAATCGGACAACTAAAAATATATAGAAGAATTTAGCTGGGCATGATGGCGCATGCCTGTAGTCCCAGCTACTCGGGAGGCTGAGGCAGAAGGATTGCTTGACCCCAAGAGTTTGAGGTTGCTGTGAGCAACTAGGATGACGCCACGGCACTCTAGCCCAGGCAACACAGTGACACTCTGTCTCAAAAAAAAAAAAAAAAAACATGTCTTCACTAACCTCCAGATAAAATTCGTTATTTCCTCTCATGAGTGTAAGCAGCAAAACCAAGTTGTATTAGCATACCTGTGATTTTTGCCATCAATGATAGATAATTGGAGATACTGTCATATCACTTTGCAGTTGGGATTTCTCAACATATCATTTACATCACTCCAAAATTACAGTAGTTATTAGAGGGGGTACTAGATCTTGTTTAATACTTTAAAGTTTATGGATTACTGTACCCCAAAATTACTTTTTAAATGTTTTGATAATTATTTCAATATAATCAGTTTCCTTAGTGAGCCTTTGTATTTTATTATGCATTTTAAATATTATTCCAAGAATGGGACATCCGTAGGCTTTTCCAGGTGGGCATAGAAGACCCTGCTCTAGTGGGAAGGACAGACAGAAAGCCCTTGTCTAGCCGATGTATTAAGGGAAGAGCAACTCTGCCCTAGAGAGAGAGAGAGGAGCTTTAGCTGTGGGGAGATGGCTCCATTGAGGAACCCGAAGCAGATAAAGTTTAACATTGTGGGCCCTGCCTTGGTATACTTGCTAGTGACAGAAACTCATTATAAGTGTGTTTTTTCCATAATTGTAATTGGAGGCAGATTCAAAGTTTTAATTCAGAATTTAAGGTTGGTCTTGCAGGCTGAGCTGGTGATGGCCAGAAAGAAAGAAGTCTTTCTTCTAGCTTGAATTTAAATACTTTCTTTTACATTTGTATGGGAGGATTGTTCTCTGAGTATCAGATACCTGCTACATTAGCAGTCGTGCCTTGGGGCAGCCTGGGAGGGACTAGCTAGTTCCTCTTTTCGACTAGGAGGGGGTTGTGGTAGACTGGTAAATTCCTCTGTCGTGGGAGGGTTTGAGCACCAGAGGAGAACAGGTCATTTCGTTCTCTCTGTGGTGTAGACAGACAGGCGAGTAGTGTGGCCTGTTTTGCATGGAAGGGAACAGACCAGTTCACCAGCTAGTGGTTGAGTGAGGACCCCGGTACATGTTAAGTGCTCAGTACGTCTTTGCTGGGTGTACAACTAAAGATTCTGCACCTTGCCTGACATGCAGGGCTATCAAGTGGAAGTGACAGTCTTATGACCTTGATCTAGTATCTTCCTGCTTTATCATTCTCAGTCCTGAGTTCTAGGTAAAGCATAGCTTTAATCAAGTGTTCTTTTTTTTTTTTTTTTTTTTTTTTTGAGACAGAGTCTCACTCTATTGCCCTGGCTAGAGTGAGTGCTGTGGCATTAACCTAGCTCACAGCAACCTCAAACTCCTGGGCTCAAGCAATCCTCCTGCCTCAGCCTCCCAAGTAGCTGGAACTGCAGGCACATGCCACCGTGTCCCTGCTAATTTTTTCTATATAGTTTTAGTTGTCCAATTAATTTCTTTCTATTTTTAGTAGAGACGGGTCTCGCTCTTGCTCAGGCTGGTCTCGAACTCCTGAGATCAAACAATCTGCCCGCCTCGACCTCCCAGAGTGCTAGGATTACAGGCGTGAGCCACCACGCCCAACCTTGGTCAAGCGTTCTTTCACTGAAGGATGTGGCCTTTGTGTTCCTCTCAGCTCGTGCTGTGAGTGTGCTCATGCCTCTCAGGTGGTTGGGGATACTGCATCCAGACCAAAGGACAGCAAGTACGGCACTCCCGGCAGAGCCAGGAAGAAATGCCATGGCCATTGTGGGGAAGGAGTAACAAGGGGTACCAAAACAGGAAGAGCCAGGTCGAGGCCACTGCAAATGTTATGTGACAGCCAGATGCTTAGGGATCTGCATCAGCTGCCTTGGTGAGATCTAGTAGTGTTACACCAAGTGTTACAGCAGGTGGTCCTGAGGACAAACCGAGTGGCACACAACTGACCTGGCAAACCGAGAGTCAAAGTTTATTCGCTGGCGGGCTCAGAGGGGTCTCACCACCAAATTCTGAGCCCTGTCTACCCAATTTTTCCCACTTTTATTGGGGTGGTCTGAGGGGTTGGGTCTCAGATGGCTAAGGTAATAATAGGTTAGTTGATGTGTCAGGTAATAGGTTAGTATTATGCTGATGGGTCAGGTAATAGATTAGTGGATGGACCAGGTAATAGGTTAGATTATGCTGATGCGGGTCTTCTGTGAAGGGTGGGGGTCTCAGGTGGCTGATGTGCCAAGTAATAGATGGGGGTTTTCCTTATCATTCCCCCCTCTGATGCCCTTATATGTCTATTATAGGGCATCGTTTCCCAGTGGGTGATAGCCTCGTAAGGCCATTGTGTGAGCTGTTGCTCCCCGGGTTACAGTTGTCTTTATGAATTGTATAATTGTGTTTAGTATGTAGGGGCCTGTAATGGTGCCAGTCCAGTATTTCTTTCCCTGCTGTGGCACACCTGAGCCTGACTATGACATGTCTTTGGCATGTAGGTGCGGAATGTGAAACCTCCCATGGTCCAGAAGCCTTGAATAATCCCGTTAGTGGAGGGAATCCAAGTCCTAGCATAACAAGCCTCAGGGCAGGGTTTCTCTGCCATAGTTGTTAGGGCGAGTGCCCCAACCAGGAGGAGGGTGGGGACTGAGGCAGGAGTAGACATCCTATAATGAGCCAAAATACCACAGTTAGAGATGCCCTCTGCAGTCCAGTCCAATCTCCCAGAGTTACTGCGAAGAGTCCAATCCCCAGTAAGGTCACTATAACCCCAATGAGGGCCGGGGCCAGTGGTCCCATTTACTCCTGTTCAGTCCTGGGTGTAGCTGTCCTCCCTGGGAGACGGTTAAGCTGGATCCTTAGCGCGTTCTGCTGGTCCTGATGTGCAGTCCAGAGATCAGTTCCGTTGTCTGGTTCAGCCTTTTTCACCCGGGAGTGATGGATCCACGGAGTGATACCTGCAACTTTCACAGCAGTGGGAGTAACTAGTATCACAGTATGGGGACCCTTCCAGGTGGGCTCTAGGGGTGTTCTTTTCCAGTCCTTTGCCCAGACTAGATCCCCAGGTTGGTGGGGGTGGACAGGGAGACCCAGGGCGATAAGGGTTTTTTCGAGGACGGTGTGATGGATATGGCGCATAGTTTTGGCTAAGGCTTGAGGTGTGTGTTTATATTCAATTCCCCTAGTCGTCTAATGTCTCCCCTTAATCGCTTGATGAGTGGGGGAGGTCTACCGAACAGGATTTCAAAGGGCGAATATCCCGTGGGCCCCGGTGTGCACCTGACTCTGAACGGGGCTAGGCTTAGCGCGTCTACCCAGGGTAACTGTGTGTCCTGACACAGCTTCGCTAGAGTGGTCTTGAGGGTCCGGTTCATGCGCTCTACTTTCCCTGAGCTCTGTGGCCTGTAGGCTGTACGTAGTTTCCCTTTGATTCCTCGTGCCTTGGTGAGGGTTTGCATGACCTCCACAGTGAAGCTTGGTCCATTGTCACTGCCAAAGGAGAGTGGCAGACCATACTTGGGGATGATTTCTCTCAGTAGAAGCTTTGCCACTTCCCTAGCCTTTTTGGTCCAAGTAGAGACTGCCTCGACACAGCCTGAGAAGGTGCATATCACTACCGGCAGGTATTTATATCCCTGACATTGTTTTATTTCTGTGAAATCAACTTCCACATCCTCGAACAGAGAGGTTCCAGTGTACTGAATTCCTGGGACGGGTCTCGGCCTGACTGCTGCATTGTTTTTAGCACAGGTCTGGCAGTTGGCAGTGACTGCTGCAGCGATGGACAGAAGTTTGGCGATGTAGTAGTACTGGGCAAGTAGCTGTGAGGGGGCTGTTTTTCCTAAGTGAGTCAGGTTGTGATGTTGGGAGACAATAGAGTATGCTAATTTATTGGGCATAAAGATGTTATGGTTCTGTAGGTGCCACCAACCGTCTGAATCCTTCTTGGCCTTCTCCTGCTCTGCCCACTGGTTCTCTTCTGGGGTATATTTTTGTTCTTTGGGCCACTTGGGTTCCAACAAGATTTGGCACTGGGTTGGAGTGTTGTCCTCTGAACATTCTCGGGTGGCTGCAATTTTGGCTGCTTGGTCTGCCAGGAGATTGCCAGTGGCAATTGGATCTGTGCCTTTTTGGTGCCCTCGACAGTGGATGACTGCAATTTCTTTTGGCTCCCAAACTGCCTCCAGCAGTTGGAGGATTTCATCCCTATTTTTGATCTCCTTTCCACCTGCAGTCAGCAGTATATTGCCCCGTGGATATGTATTGTGACAAAGGCATATTTAGAGTCTGTGTATATGTTTGCCTTCTTAACGTGGGCATGCCTGAGGGCTTGGATGAGGGCCCATAGCTCCGCCCTTTGTGCCGACCACCCTTGGGGCAAAGGA
>CAUYSK010053369.1:0-29460 GCA_963575035.1 Avahi laniger
AAATACATATAGCAAAAATTAGCCGGGCATGGTGGCACATGCCTGTAGTCCCAGCTACTTGGGAGGCTGAGGCAGTAGGATCGCTTGAGCCCAGGAGTTTGAGGTTGCTGTGAGCTAGGCTGACGCCACGGCACTCGCCCAGGACAAGAAAGTGAGACTCTGTCTCAAAAAAAAAAAAAAAGAAATCAGACTGATATGAAAGTCTATGGTGATTTAAACTAGGTGAAGCCTCTACTTTCTGCATCTATTTTTAATTCTGCTTTAACCTACTATCAACCACCTCAGCCATAAGTTAAATAACAAAAAATTAGACAACTTCAAAAATAGAGCTAAGAATAGCAACTCTCCATGAATTAAGATTAAAAGAGAACTAAGATGAAATAAAAGCTCATATCTATAGAGCACCACTGTTAACACTATTATTTCTTTCAGCCTTTCCTCCAAGTACAGATTCACAAAAATAAAAATCTGTCAGTAGGTTTATTTTTATAGTTGAGATCATACTCAGGGCCACTGTATGTGACCACACAGGCAGTATCCTGCCCCATTTTAGTGGGCACCATTAACAAACTACAATGAGCATTCAATACCTGGAACTGTGCAAAGCAGTGGCCCTCATCAGACTATGCACGCAGTTTTGTATTTTGTGTTCTCTTAATTAACCTGTTGAAATGATTTCTTTGTCATGTAATATATGCAATTATTTTAATACTATATAAGAATTAATGGTATTTATAAACCATAATTTAGCTTCTCATTTATTAAACCCCATATGGTTTCCAATTTTTCACTATAATAAATAATGTAGCCATGAACTTTGTTGAATATATAAAATACTGGTTAAAGAGAATGAACATCCTGAATGCTACTCAAATTGCTCTCTAGGGCAGACATCCATAAAGATTAGCACAAAAAAGTATAAAAATGTACCCACTCCACTGATGTTCATCTTTTTAAATCATTTCTAAATTGCCAAAAAATATTTTTAAAATATCCAAATTGCCATATTTATAGAAAATCAAAATTTAATGATTTATGTTATTACTATTTCTAGTCACCATTAAATAAGGATGATTACAAACCTGGAGCCATAGAAACTTTGTTCTTCTCTTCCAAAATAATTTTCCCATCAAAACTCATAGCAGGCAGCATTCCTTGCTGAAAAAAGATTACATTCTCTTTTTTTAAACCAAAGTACTTGTGCTTGGTAAAGAATTCCCTTGTAGATTCCATTGTTCTGCCACTGGTCATTATATACCTTGCGAGAGAAAAGTAGATCTTCTAAGCAATAGTGGTGCTATGTGGATTGGGGCAAAATAAAGTTTTGTTTATTTCCTAAGCTAAAGAGAATCTGAGAGCACTTGCTTATTCTGACTTCCTTCATATTTTTCCTGGATAAGACACATTCATTAGCTACTACCCAAGGGGAATTACTTCAAGTAATTTCATCAATCCTTATGTATAAAATAAATTTATTTAACAATATTAAACATACCTCCTTCAACAGAGAACCTGTAAGGGGCTTAAGTAAACATTTTAGAACTCTGTGGAAGTATATTCTAAGTTTAAAACTCCTAAATAAATAGGGAGAAAAGAGTAACTGCAATACAGTCTAATGATCTCTTGTGGTTCTTTTTATTAAAATTTAAAATGGAATCTGGACTCTGCTAAACCTCCATTTAGAATCATAAAAGTATAATTATACTCTGTTGTCACAAAAATCCAACCCATGCTAGTGGAGCAAAGGAAAAAAAAATTCTATCTAAAACCACAATTAGTGACTGCAGTAGTTTTGCCCTTACTAGAATGTAAACACATATCTAAGAAGGCATGTCTGTCTGGGTGACTGATTTATCTGCAGCACCTAGAAGCATGCACTCAATATTTGTTTAATGAATAAATGAATAAAGAAAACATTGTAATTTCCCACCACAGCAGGTATCTAGTAGATATCTGTCTGTTTAAAAAATTATCCTGGGTATTTTGAACTTTGGGTACAAAAGGTTTGGAGGTGATTTAGAGGATGACAAAAGAGGTGGCTAAACTGCTCTGCATAAGAAAAGAATAGAAATTCTGAGTTGTAAAGAGAGGGAAGAAAGAGAAAGAAGAAAATCCAATATGATTGTAGAAAGCCAGGGCTGTAATTGGAATGTTGGCTGCTTAGAACACAGATACTCCTCAAAAAACCCCCACAGGAATCAAGAGGAAGGAAACAGTTCACAGCAGGGTAGTACTCTTGTTGAGAAGAGCTAGAAAAGCGGGGAAAATTACAAAAACCATATTTTCAAAGGCATCAGAGAGCTCCAGCAGCAATATAGAACGGGGCTAAAATTCCAGGGAGGGAGAAATCTTTCAAAGGGAGCTAAGGATATGCAGCTGCCTTGTCCTGAGGGTATCTGCTTATTCGGGGTGCAGGCTCATGGTGGAGAATCTGGCTTGGGCCGAAGGCTGCCGCTGGGGGACAGAGAAAGCAGCAGCGCTTGTGTTGATCGCATGGGACTGCAGAAAACAAGACTGGGGACTTGAGGGATCTCAAACACACAGGTGGTTTCCCTCTGAAAATGTGCTAACTTCCAAAACTGCTCTGGGGAAGAGCTTAAAGAGCTAACCCAAAAACTCCTAAAAAGCAGAGCAGAATTTCCTGTAACCTACCGGTGCTTAGGAGACAAACACCGACCAAGGTAGAGACCCTGAGAACACAGCATACTGGTAGAGGCTGGGGACACAGGTTTGGTCCATAGCAGAGAAATCAATGCAGCTTTCATCTGGCGTGTGCATGGAAGAGGTGAAGGCTAGATCACCAGGTACTTAAGGATACGAGTTTCTAGACTGAGAAAGCCCACCGAGTATCCAGAGCAGGGGCTGCACATAGATCCATACCACAGCATCATGACATTTCAGAAACTAAAGAAGGGACCCTAAATGCTTTCAGAGAGTGGAGAAAAAAAAAATTGGGAATCAGAATGGCATTAGACCCCTCAATAGCAATGCTAAAAACAATAGAGCAAAACTTTCAAATTTCAGAAAGAAACTGATTTTCAATCAGAAATTCTATATCTAGATGAACTATCAGTATTAAGCTTCTAGACTGAAAGAGTCTACTGTATCCAAGAATATAAAAGTTGGTGTTGAGTATATATTGCTCATTAAATCTACAGTGGTCATCTATTAAGCTATAATACATATTACTTTCAACATATGTAGTAAATTATACCTCCCAAGAAAACAGAAACAAGAAATATGTCTCCTTATGAAGAAATTATATGTGCATTTTGAATATTATAAAATAATATCTGTTCAGACACACTCCCACAATGAGACATAACTTACCATGGAATAATGCATTTTTTGCCATAATATTTTTCAGCTAACTGTTGTAGCTTCAGGATACGCTCTGCTTGAATCTGAAAAAGTGTCTTATGGGATGGCAAACCAACATCATACATCCCCTTGGGATACGCAACGCCAAGTCTTGTCCCCTGCCCACCAGCAAGAAGGAGAACTGCTACTTTGTTCTGCGAAATCTGGAAAAGCCCTAGAAAAGAAAACACTTGCGTCACGAAACCTCTACAATTCAACACTTCAGTATTAAACATATATAGGTACCAGCAAAGACTCACTCTTCCTGTATAAGGTATAGAGAACATGGAATCTACATAGACTCATAGAAGACTATCTTGTTAATTAAAACATTTTAATATTAAAACAATTAAATTTATATAACCCAAACGATGAATTACATACTTTAATGAATAAAATATTTTTTGCTGATACTGTCTGGAGGCACAAATCAAGAGACATTATAAAGGTTTTGCAAGAACTCAACTACTTATTAGATGTGGAAAGTCAAGAAAAAGATAGGATAAAAAAAAAGATACCAAAGTTTCAGGATAAATGATGATGCAATTAAATGACTTCCAGTCTGTAAATCCATAATAAATAATTAATCAATGAGAAGGGAAATATACTAGGCAAGCTACTACCCTATAAATGTAAAGAAAAGGAAGCTTCAGTTAGAAAAGCGGTAAAGTGTAATGGTTAAGAATCCAACCATCCAATCCTAAACTCTAAAGTTAGAAGTTATTTATTTATTTATTTTTTTAGAGACAGAGTCTCACTCTGCTGCCCGGGCTAGAGTGCCGTGTGTCAGCTTAGCTCACAGCAACCTCAAACTCCTGGGCTCAAGGGATCCTCCTGCCTCAGCCTCCTGAGAAGCTGGAACTACAGGCATGTGCCACCGTGCCCAGTGAATTTTTTTTATCTATTTTTAGTTGTCCAGCTAATTTCTTTCTATTTTTTTAGTAGAGACGGGGGTCTCGCTCTTGCTCAGGCTGGTCTCGAACTCCTGACCTTGAGCGATCCTCCCACCTCAGCCTTCCAGAGTGCTAGGATTACAGGTGTGAGCCACTGCGCCTGGCCTGAAGTTAGAATTTCTGATCTGAAACCCAACTCAGCTGAATGAACTTGGGGGATCATCTGCAAAGGGCCTTAGAAGACTTTGTAGGCTGATGGAAATGTTCTATATCTTGATTGGGGTGATAGTTATACGGGTATATACATTCGTTAAAACATAAAACTAGTGCATTTTATATGTAATTATATATTAATAAAATTTATTAAAATGCTTTTTTAAAAAAATGGGCCATCTATACCAGCTCAGAGGGATGTGAGATTCAGTCTTTTCATTACTGATTTACTTCTGTCTGGAAGCCTGTCAGTTTCCATCAGTTGAATGTTTAGCAATAAATAGTAATCAAACAATGCTTGAATAAAAATGTTATTCTTTGAACCAAAATAAATTCAAGATGGATTCAAGATCCAGACACAAACAAATGAAACTATAAAAGCTATTTAAAGAGGCTCTCAGTTTGAATTTAAAAAATACCAAAATCTTGCCATATTCCATTCCTAAGACCCATCTCATCACTCAGAGGCGGACAGTCTCGGCACCCCGGGCAGAGTAGCTTGTGGGAAGAGGCTACGTGGAAACCGGGTCTCTGGCGGGAGATTCGCCTCTCCTACAGCTCATCAGAAAGGTCATGTTGTGTTTTCAAAGGAAACATTTCATATGGTAAAATCCAATCCCAAGACCTTTTCGGATTCAGTCTTCACACACTTTGAAGCATGACTTTATTTGGTACTGGATGTAGTTCAGTCTGCATAAGACATCACTTCAAAATTACGTGGATACCATCTCCACTTTGAGGTTTTATCATGGAGAATAAAAAGGAACTCTCATCTTGAAAGTTCTGAAACACCTGATCATTAGTAAGAATGTGAATACCAGTGGGACCCTGTGTGTAAACCTGGTTAATTTGGTGGAAAGGAATATTAAACAATGATGCAGTTTTTCGGGTGACTTCTGTCGGAGGCAATCATTTCCTTTAAGTAGACTGCATGACAAACACAGGGTGTCCCGCTGCCATTCTCGCTCCACTGCCTGCAGCTTAGTCCTGCTCCCAGCAGATGTAGGTGGTTCCAAGAAACAGAAGAGTTTACAGTGGCTTGTCAAAGGTCAAATGCTTCCTGGATAACTTCCTGCTTGGACTAGTTCCTCCTATACATTTTAACTTGGACACGTGCCTGGAACAAGGAAGATAACCATAGGTCCTTGCAAAGTAGAACTCTGTCAGAACTTTCATTTAAATTGTCAGAACTCCAGAATAAGTGGAGTGCGGTAAACAGGCTATTCAACAGTAGAAATAAAGGAAAGCTATCCAAGACAATTAGTCAGACAAGATATTTTAAGTCTTTAATTTTCTATCACATGTCACAGCTGAAATTTATTTCCCCAAAATGTTAAGCACAAAAAACAGACGAATCAGAGGAATCTCTATTTGAACCAGTTTTAGATACTAAGAGATTACAGTGAATTTCATTAGGCATAATAATGGCATTGTGATCAGTAAGAAAACACCCATATATTTACAGATGGATTTTGAACTATATGTGGGTAAAAATAAAATGATGTTTGGGATTTGGCTTACACTACTGCAGAAAAGAAAGAGGGATAGAGAAAGCAAAAGAAACAAAAATTTGATAATTTTTAATCAAGATGGCAGTGGGAGTTCATATACTAAATTCACCTCTAAATATTTATTTCAAAATATGCTTGGAATTTTTCATAATAAATTCTTGAGCAGGCTACAAAACTGTACACAAACTATAATCCCAATTTGTGCGTATGTGTAGGTGTGAAAGAAAATACTGCAAAATATTACTTGTGAGTATTTATCTCTGGATGGTGAAATGCCAAAGATTTGTATTTTTTCCTTTGTAATTTTTAGTATTTTCCAATTTCTCTAAAATAAGCATATTACTTTCAAAAGAAAACAATCTATTAAAAATATCACTATACTAGAATTCAGAAAATGTAGAAGAGATGATGTTATGAATCCATTTCTTCTAAACAATCCATTTACTTTTCTACAACTCTATGGTTGAGAAGTGCCATTACAATTAATAGGAAAATGTCTCACAGGCCAAAATATAAAAAAGCTAAGATTGAATAGCAATTAGTTATTATAATAAAATTGGCAGATTGTTTTGTGTTCAAGTAAGCATTTGTTTTAATAAAGAATGGTGATTATTATTAAGCAAACATATTTTCCCAGTGTATTGTTACTAAAATGACATTCTCGAAGCTTCTAATTTTTCTTTTAAAACTTCAGCTTTGCAAAATAAGGATTTTCCAATTGCTCCTCTATATTCCATTTTCTACAACTGGCCAGAAAACTTTAAGAATTAAATTAAAGCAAGGGGTCTCTTCAATAAGGACCACAGTGGTCACTTACGTATTCATGCTTCAGAAATAAAGAATTTTCCACTCTAGGCACTAAAATGTCCACTATCATGTCAATAACCACCAGATACTTTGCAATTACTATACAATGCTTTTATTTCCCCCATCCAAAGGGCGTAAAAAACTATCCTTGATACAATTGCCAAGATCTTCCTACTACCTGAAATACAATGTCATAATCTTTATACTTACTGCAGATACCTGTACTACTGAGGACTTATCACAGAAATTTCATTTTGTTATGAATTGTGAACACATGGTAGTTTCTGGCTAAGTGAAAAGGATACAGTGTCAGTACAAGTCTCCTTCTTCACCCCTTACTGTGTAAGCCACAAATATTGTTCCCTTGACAGTAAGCCAAAAGGAAGTTTGCTTTGCACCTTCTTATACTATACTTGGTAATAGTTCCAGATTATAGTTTAAATGAAAGTCATAAATGTAGACTAGTTCCACATAGTCCAACAAAAAGGTCATAAAGAAGATTAAAATTATAGGAGGTCTTGATTGTTGCTTATGTTCCCCACTACACAAGGTCAAAGATTTGACTTTCCGTAAAGTTAATACTAAGACTTCATCCCCTTAAAACCCCAAGGAGAAATACAGGCAGCTGGGATACTAGAGGGTAAGAAGAGACCTGTGTGTGGCTTTTGGTTTGGAGTAGCAGCCTTTTTGAAACTCAGGGAAGGAGGGAAGGATTTGTGGACCCAAAGGTAACAGGAGTCACGGTATCACTAAAACTCTCCATTCACAAGTATTCATGGGGAAGTCATTCTCTCCTATCTTAGAGGCAGAGCCCTGTCCTAAGTAAAAAGCTGGTTAGCCACTACCAAGCATTTCAGATTTGAAAGAAACCTCCTTGAAGAACATCCAATTATTTTCAAAGTGTTTTTTTTTTCAATCTCCAAACCCTTTTAAATAAAACTTCATGTAAAGAGCAAATACAAAACAGAAGAAAGTAGAACTGCTCTTGTAGCGGGAAGATAAAGGGGTGGGAGACCTACCCGCTTAGTTATCTTCTCCCCCCTCCCTAGAGGAGACAGCTCCTCAGCTGTGGAACCCTAGGGCTCTTTGGAACACTTTGAAAATCAGTAAATTTATGAGCCTAGAGAAAGATATGAAGAGGTATACAGAAGGCTGATAATGCCAATTATCTTTCTTTTAGTTGGGACAGGGAGTGCCGAAGTGTGGAAGATAAAATATTAATAAAAATAGCCACAGTGTGGTATAAATATAGACTATAAGATTGTATCTATAATATTATTGCACATCTATAAAAGTAAATATATATATATATAATCAACTACTGGGTGGTAATATGAGCAAATAAAAACAGATTTTATGAGGTTATAGGCTATTCCTGTTACGTTGAAATTATTTCTGCAATAAAATAATGTCTTTTAAAAAGGAAAGAAAATTATTTGCTCATTCTGCTCATTCACAGTTGAGGAAATGAGGCCCAGATTTGACAAGGATCATGTACAAACGCTCAAGGGCCTTGGCTACAATATTTAGTCAACCTGTTATTTACAGAGGAGTAGTAGACTATAAAAACCACAGCTCTCAACTCCACCAAAACCTACAGTTGAGCTATCTTGCTATTCACAAAAGCACAAATTAGGATTAGTTATGAGGCCAGATTTTATGATATACTTTAGAATAAAAAGCACGGGGGTAGTTCAAACATTTATTGACCAATTTATAACTGCCAAACTATTCTAAATGCTACATGACATACACAGATAACAGGGACGTGGGCTGCTCTTCAAGAGTTTACAACGTAATGAGAAAGACAGAGGTAAATGACTCTTTTTATATGGCAGAATGAAATAAAAGCATGAACAACTAATTCCAACTTGGGGCACTGAAGAAAAGGTCATGGATCAAATAACGTGTGGTGAACTTTAAAGAATGAGTGTAAGCTCCCCAAGTGGCAGAGCCACCGCACAACTCCAAGAGATGATCTTACAAGGTTACCCAGCTAGGTAGAAAAGGCAAGGCCAGACCAAGGTAAGGATAAACATGAGCAAAGGCGTAACATAATGTTCAGGGAAAAGGTGAACTGTTTGGTTCAGATAAAATGCACAGAGCAGGAGACAAGATTGGCAATACCGGCTAGGGCCAGGTTAAGGCAAGTTTTCAGACTAAGCTGGCTTACCTTGGAATGTTTAACTAGTGCTTCAGAAAAAGAAATCTAGGAGAAGTATGGAAATTGAGGAGAGAGAGAGACACTGGAGACAAGACCTGAATGAGAGAAGCCTTGAATCGGACATCAGAAATGAAAAGAGAACGCAGGACTGGCAACCGGAGATACTGCAGAGGTCTTAGCAAGATAAATTGTCACTTTCTGCGTGGTCACCTGGTTTAAGGTGGTATGATACTCAAAATATTAGTGACATGATCCAGCTACATTACAATTTGAGTATATCTCATAACAAACTTTAGAACAAATATGCACACATGCTCAGTACCTTCACTTTCCCAGGCCTGAAGCTGATCTTGATCCCTGGTAGCACTGCCCAACACCTCTCGAGGGACAGGTTCCATTCGTGCATCCACTTTCTCTTGGTGAGAGGACTGGTTAAATCCTTCAATGGCCTTTTGGAAAAAGAAGTTCAGCTCCTCAAAGTTCATGGCCTGGAGCTCTGCATAAAGTTCTACCTGTTGGGCTTCTTCAAGCTCATTCCAGAAATGTAAGAGGTGCTCTTGTCCAGCTTTGGACAACCTGAGTTTGAGGTCATTAACATTCATAATGTTCTTATAGTCAAGCTTTCTGCCAATAGGGGTGTAATTTATGCACCTGTAAACCTAAAAGGAAAAAGAAATTAATAGCAGGTCAAAGTCCAACCTCCAAATTTGAAGGGTTTTTTTCCTACTAAAAAATAAGTACATTTTTTAAAACTTGGTATTAAGCAAATTAACTTCTGTCTTTCCATCACTCAATATTTGTAAGAGACTAAACCTGTAAGACAATAACAAGTACCAGTCATTGCGTTAAGTACTTTACCTTCATGGTCTTGTTTAGTTTTTAACAACTCTATGACACAGGTACCATTATTATATTATCACTACTTTACACTTGAGGAAACTAAGGCAGAGAGGTCAAGCAACCTGGCCAATTGGTGGAGCTGGTAGGTGAATCCAGGCAGTCTCATTCCAGGGCTCAAACTCTTTACCACATTGAGATGCATATGTACTACTCCTCTGATCACTGAACTACCACTGAAAGAACACTTAACTGCTTAAAATTTCATCTGTTCTTCTTTTATCTCTAATGATAAAAAACAACTCTGTTGTATTAAGAATACAGCAATATTCAGTAAGATAGAACCACCCATCATCATGAAAAGCACATTTCATTTTAATTGCAACTTCTACAGAGAAGCAATAAAAACACATCCATTATCTCTACTCACTAAGAACTTGGACCCTAGTTAGAGACAAGCAATACATAGATAATAATCAGTGAATAAGACAATGTTTTTTACAGAGCATTCTGTGATAATACAGTAAAATGTTAAACTGCATAGTGCTAAAAAATGAGAAAATGAGGAAACATTTACTCTATCAGGCTAACAGAGAAAATGTAAGAGGAGACAGTCCTTGTCTAGAAAAAGTTCGCAAAAGAGGTGCGATTCTAGCTGTTCATCAAGGGTTTAGCGGACTATATAGATAAGATTAACTATGCAGAGAAGATTAGGAAACAAGCGGCGCATGGGAGCCGTGAGAAGCAATGGGAGCCGTGAGAAGCAAACAGGGGAGGTATGGCAGCAGTAAGAAAGTGAACGTCTCATGAAGAATGACGGGAAAGGGCCTAGGGTAGGGCTAGACCACAGAGAGCCTTGAAAACTAAGCGAAAGAATTTAGACCTGATAGAATCACAGGAAGCCAACAGGAGAAGTGATAGAATAATAGGAAGCCAAACAGGGCAGTGTCGCCGTGCTTTAGAGAGATGAGAGAAAGGAGCAAGGGCATAGAATAGATTGTAAGAAGGGACAACTAGAAGCAGGAAAACAAGTTGCAAGACAACTGCAGGTATGAAAAACCAAAGGCCTCAAGCAGATTAGTTGCAAAGGAAATAAGATTGAAAGGGACAGATTTGAGGGTCACTGTAAAGAATCGTCACTGCGTCATCACTGCTTAGATGTGAGGGATAGAGGAGGAGCAGGTCCAAAGAAATAACCCACTCTTCTTCTTCTCCCAGAGGAAAAGTAAAAAACAATTATATGTGGCAGTTCAGAGCACAATTCTAGGTTCAGCTGAGTCACTCAACTTCCCCATGCCTCAGTTTCCTTTCCTGCAAAATAAGATTAATACTATCATCTACCTCATCAGCCCCATAAATATCAAACACCATTTTAGCAGCTCAGGTCAAGAGAATCTACATCTGTGTGTTCCCTCAGACGATAATAACACTTAGCACTTACATATCACAGTGCGACAGTACAACTCGAATTGCTTTATGGATACCAGTTTATTTAATCCACAAAACAACTCTAAGGTACTGGTATTGGGATTATTTTACAGAGGCAGAGATAACATGCCCAAAGCCCCAATGCTGCTATTTCTGTTGAATGGCTGTGAGCCCACAAAAAACCTCCTCACTTACTTATATAAATAGGTTATCCCTAAAAATTTCCTTTCAATGTGCAAATGCATGTTAACAGGAAATTTAGGAAGGAAAATTATTTAACTTTCGTGTGCCATTATTAATTCATTCAACAAATATTTAATGAGCACTTACTGTCCACCAGACACTACTTGGGTGAAGGGGACATGAAGTGAAGAAGGTGACTATGTGCGTGCCTACTTCCAGCGTAGGAGACAAAACATAAAATGTCAGGTAGTGACATGGCTATGAGTCAAGGCTGTGAAGAAAAATAAAGTGGGATAAGGGGCTACAGAGCAACAGGTGTGATGGTGGGTATTTTAGACGGGGGTCAGGGAGGGCATCTGGAGGGCTGACATTTGAGAATACACCTGAATGAAGAGGGGGGGCAAATCAAGTCAGTATCTTAGGGAGGCACATTCTAGGTAGAGAGAGCTGCAAGGGAAGTGGTCCCAAGACAGCAATGCACTTGGCATGTTCAAGGAAGAGCAAGAAGGTCGATGTAGCTGGAGCCGAGTGGCTGAGGCAAACGATGATTGGAAATGAGGCAGGAGAAGAGAGTAGAGACCAGATCAAGTAGGGCCTTGTGGTCAAGGTAAGGACTGTGGGGTTTCGGAAGCCACTGAAGAATTTGGAGCAGAGGAATATTACGGTCTGATGTAGGTTGTTTTTTTTTCTTTCTTTCTTTTTTTTTTTTTTTTGAGACAGAGTCTCACTTTGTTGCCCGGGCTAGAATTCCGTGGCTTCAGCATAGCTCACAGCAACCTCAAACTCCAGGGCTCAAGCAATCCTACTGCCTCAGCCTCCCGAGTAGCTGGGACTACAGGCATGTGCCACCATGCCCAGCTAATTTTTTCTATATATTTTTGGTTGTCCAGCTAATTTCTTTCTATTTTTAGTAGAGACAGGGTCTCTCTCTTGCTCAGGCTGGTTTCAAACTCCTGACCTCAAGCGATCCTCCCTCCTTGGCCTCCCAGGGTGGTAGGATTACAGGCGTGAGCCACCGCACCCAGCCTGATGTAGGTTTTAAAAGGCTCATTCTGCTGTCCTGTGGAGGAAAAAGACGATAATAAATGTAAAAGGAGAAGCAGGCAGACCAGTTAGAGAACTACTGCTGTAATTTAGATGAGTGATGATGATGGCGGCTGAGAGCGGTGGTGAAAGTGGATTCTAAAAGTGGTCCCAAATGATTAGGGTAATGGGTTGAACTCATGGAGTGAGAGAGAAAGATAGGAATCAAGCAAAGATGACTCCAAGCAGTGGTGTCATTTGCTGAGGATGGGGAAACGCTACAATAGGTGCAGGTTCAGGGATATGTGTAGAGAGTGGGGAGACATTTAAGATGCCTATTAGACATCCAAACAGAAAAGCTGATTAGACAGCAAAACATAATAGTCTAGACTTAAGAGGAGATAGCAGAATTAAAGATAAAACTTTCACGGTCATCAGCCTACATGACATAAAGTTATAGACTGAATGTGATCGTCTAGGAAGCATACACAGATACAAAAGCAAAGATGTCAGAAGACAGCCTTGAATATTCATTAAGGTACTAAAAGGCATTTCTATCTATATAGGTTTCAAGAGTTATGATGCTACTGTTTTTAATTTTTTTAAGTCACATAAAAGACAGTTGAGAGGAATAGATTTATGTTAAACCATTTTCCAAGGAATGAGGTCTTTCCTAAGATTTCATCTATACTACTGCTTTTTCCCAGATTTAAGAAAGCATATTATAGTGGGAAGATCAGCAGGGAACAGAAGAATAGGAAGTCCTAGTTGTTGGTCCCTCCCTATCATTGGACCCTGTGCAAATCATTCTACATCCCTGTGCACACACTTCCTCATGAAGGTAGGACAACCAGTCTTTCTGTCATACCCTCAAGAGAGTCAAGAGTGGAGAGAGTTCTGTCTACTAAAAAACATATGCAAATATATTATTATAACATTTTAAGATATAAATCAAACTTCTCCTTAAAAGTCATTAGATACTCATCCACCTTCAGATGCTTGAGAAAATGGATCCATGCAAATAAGAGAACACATAGGTTCAACTTTGATATCTGGGCCTAAACCACTGGTGGTCTGCAAAGGTTGACAAGATGCCATGTCCTCATTTACATGTGTGATGTTCATAATATAAAAACCATACTTGAATTTTGAACAAACATAATCTATCCATGATGTTTATTTGAGGTGGATATAACACCTCCATGTTATAAAAATAGTACCATATCTCCCATTAAAGCTAGTAAGAGGTGAATGTGTGTGTAATGGGAAGCAGCAATGAATAGGAGAGTTAAAGATAAGGATTTTTATTTCGACAACCAAAATCTGAAAAAAGCTGAAAATTGGCCCCTGAAATTATGACAAAATTTGGTATATGTCCATAGCCTAATGTAAAATTTAGTATATGGCCATAGCCTGAGAAGTGACAAATTTAATAATAGTTCACCATTATCAGTATTAGAATTTATATACCAGTATTTTAAAGAAATCCAGTATTTCCCCCTCCTTTTCTGGTCTCCTCCCTGCCCCTATCTCTACCACTATACACATGCACCCAAAACGGATAAGTAAACCTCTTAGAGCTTTTGAAAAACAGTAATGGGGTTGAGCCATGACCACTAACTGAATCCTATATACGCTTGGCAGCATAGCCTATGAAGCGTTTCTTAGTCCCAGCTAAGCGAGCCAACTGACTAACGGTGACGGAACAGACAACTGCCTTGAGTTTCCTGCAAACCCTTGGGTTTACACGCAGTGAATTTCACTTGAAAGTCCTTAAACTTCTGTATCACCTAATGACACACATGTATTATCATAATCACTATTACCTGATTTCAGATTTTGTAAACCATGTACAAATAAATATAGCACAGCGTCAGGCCAATCTTGATAAAATCTTCAAGAAGCCATATGTTCAGCATGTGTGCTCTCAGCCCTCCAACACCACCGACCTTCTGCTTGGCGTAATGAGGGGAAATCCAGAAATTTCAATCCTCTCTCACTCCCAGCATTAAAACCAAACAAAGTGGCAAGCAAGCAGGTTTCGTCCCACTGTCCGGTCCCCTACAGGTGTCTCCTGTCCTTCTTGCCAGCACTCTCAATTCTTTTCCTCGTACATTCAAGACACACCAACTCGCTCCCACCTGACAGTTCCAAAGACCGCTTGTCCCCACTGAAGGCCCCCAAAACTTGGTATAACTGTCCACAGGCTCTTGCCTGAGAATTTCAAAATCCCTATCGCCCACCTAGGAGAGGCCCCGCTCCCAACCCAACCGCCTTGATGACCCCCTCTGACTCCAGATACTGGCTCAAAGCTCCTTCCCCAACGCCACCAGTCCACCTGGGGAGCCCCCATCCCATCCCCGGCCCCGCCACCCACCGACAGCCCAACCCGCACACCCTCCAGCCGGGTCGCCAAGGGCAGGGTGCGACTACCGGGCGCACGGGTAGGGTGTGGGCGTGCAGGCGGGATCGTCAGCGCGTGCCAGGCTGCCAGCGTGTCACATACGTGCGACGCGTATTCACGTCTGCACGCGTGGCCGTGGGAGCGTGTGTATGGCAGGACCGGGCCCTCCGCCCGCCCTGATCGCGGGCCCCGCCGTCCTCTTACCGGGCTGGGAGCCCCTCACCTTGCTCGGCAGCTCCGCCTGGCTCGGGCTCCTTCCGCACGGCCACTCATCGGCGCACCGCACCCGCTCGGGATATATACCCTCATCCGGGAGGCCGGGGCGGCGGGGCGGGCCGGGAGTGGGGGCCGAGGGGAGCGCCAGCCTCGGCCACCCCGCCCCTCTCCCCGCTCCTAGTGGCTGCCAGCAGGGGGAGGAGCGGAAGCCAGCAGCCCTGACACGTCAGCGCCCGGAGCGCGAGAGGCCGGGCGGGCGCCGGGGAGAGGCGGGGCTTACACGTCACTCATTCTCTGGCCCAATGGGGATGGCCCCGGGAGTCCTGTCAGCAGACGGCCCCGCCCCTCCAGTGTTCTAGGTCGGGGTGGGAGGGGGTGTCAGTCGCCTGCGCTAGGAGGGAAGAGACCCGGCCTCGCTAGGGTACCGTTGGGCGGGTCCCAGGAACCTTGGGTTGTGTCGCTCGTAGTCGTCCCCTCGGCCCAGCGGCGCGAGGGGCACGCCCTGTCCAGAAGCGGGCCACGGAGTTGGGCAGGGAGCTGTGTCCTCGGTGGCGGATTCCTGAACACCCACGCGGGTAGTTGGGAAAGAGCGGCGGATTTCTCTGCGAAGAACCCTTTGGGACGGGCCTGGCGTGCTCTCTGACCTTGGGCAAGTTATTTCATCTCGAGTTCGCCAGATGCCTGGCAGGGCCCCAGACTCGCTCTCTGGTGGTGTTTTGGGTTCCAAGCGGGTGAAGCCAGGCCCGTTTCCTTTTGCACAAGCAGACACCAAAGGAAAGAGGAAATGCAAGCAAAGGTATTAGATAACCTGAGCTAGCGACACGCGCGACAATGAGAGTGAGCCCAGGGTCAGCTTTGCTTGTCTGTGGACTTAACCTCTCCGGGCCTCAGTATTCTGCGAGAAGATAGTGGTTGGACTCGACGACCTCCAAGGCCATTCCAGGGCCAGTATTTACAGTCCTGTTATATAACCTTGTGCGGTGTGCTTGCGCAGGTTATATATTCAGCACTGCGCCCTTAGAAGTTGTGTTTACATTTAAAGCTGTGTTGCATTTTGCACAGTTTTTGCAAGAAGTCCGATATGTTAAAATACCAAAAATACCTAGATTTAAGATAGAACCAAAGAAATTCAGGCATTCAGATGCATTTCTTCTACTTTCTTGAGTGTAAGGGCCTTTGCATTTCTTTTATCAGTTGCAAAATCACCCATCACATCAAGTAACAACAACAGCAAAACTTAAACTTGGTAAGTAATGCTGGTAGATTTACATTCAGGAGATTGAATACTCTCCATCTTTCATGATCCCGAACCTTCATTCATGTATTTGAAAGCTTTATAATGTAGTGACTGGGTAAGAGCAGGGGATCTGAAGACAGAATTTCAGCTTCTTTATTGCTCGTGATCTCTGGCAAGTTAGTTAGCTCTTGTGCATCAGTTTGTTCATCTAGAAAATACAATTAATAATAAAAATGCCATTAGGACTGTTGTGAAGGTTAAACCAATCAATACAAATAAAGTCGGTAGAACAGAGTAAACACTAAATAAATTTTAGTTATTGTTATTTGTTGAGTTTTTATTCTATGTTGAAAATTTGAATTAGGAGACCCAGATTCAAAATCATAGTTCTAGTCTTATTAGCTGTGTGACTTTGAGTAATTCGTTAAACCTCTCTAAACTCCAATTTCCTCCTTTTTAAAATGAAGATAATACCTACTTCACATGAGTGTAGTAAAAATTAAGTGAGAAAGAACCTAAGATAGTACCTGGAGTATTATAGGCATTCTGTAAATCTTAGATCAATGCGTTAATAAAAAGGAAAGTCATTGTTTAAAAACCCTTTAAAGAAAAAAGGTAGAAATGGAGTCCAGCACAAACATATTGTAAAATCAAATTTTTACTTTTACCTTTATTGCTAATTTTTTTTTTCTGGTTACTAGGCAAAAGAAGAGCCTTAACCTCATCTTGCAAGCTAAATGTCCAGCAACATCTTACACTAAAAAGTTATTTCTGCCCTTCAAAATACTTTTTATATACATGGTCTTTATTTCCCACCCCCACCCCGCAATGTTTCGGTGTAATCTTAGAATATACACATGGTCTTTTAAGAGCTGATTGAAGAGAACAAGGCAAGAATGCTCACTCTGCCTATGATTATTTAACATTAACATACAAAAAATTAAAATACAGGTAATGGTAGAGTTCTTCATTGCCAGTCCAAACACAGAAGAAAATCTTTTTTAAAAAATTTCAGGTGAGGCGCGGTGGCTCACACCTGTAATTCTAGCTCTCTGGGAGGCTGAGGCGGGCGGATTGTTTGAGCTCAGGAGTTCGAGACCAGCCTGAGCAAGAGCGAGACCCCGTCTCTACTAAAAATAGAAAGAAATTAATTGGACAACTAAAAAAAATATATAGAAAAAACTAGCCGGGCATGGTGGCACATGCCTGTAGTCCCAGCTACTCGGGAGGCTGAGGCAGGAGGATCGCTTGAGCCCAGGAGTTTGAGGTTGCTGTGAGCTAGGATGATGCCACGGCACTCTAGCCTGGGCAACACAGTGAGACTCTGTCTCAAAAAAAAAAAAAAAAGATGACTTAAGTAATTCACAGTGTAGTTGAAGGAACAAAATAGATAATGCTGTATTGATATATTGATACCATTAGTAAGCATTTACAAAACAATAAAGATATGGGAGCACATTCAGGAAATGAAGTAATCAGAATGGTGAGGAGGGACTAATCTGAAGAGAGCTTTCTGAAGTTGAATTTTGAGCTAGAATTTGACAGGAATATTGATGCATGCTTAAGTGAGTGAGGGAGCTTTTTGGTACGCATATGTGGAGGGAAAAGTAGCTGAAAGAGTGCCAGAGAGAAGCAGGGGTAGCAGATGTGGCAGGGGTGGCAGAGTGGAACTGGAGGAGTAACAAGGGATGTCATGAGGAGGGGACAGAAGGAAGGATAGGGGTTCCGGATCATTTTGGTGGTGGCAGAGGTGATGTGGGCAGGAAAAAGGCAGGGGTGGTCGGTGGCAAGAGTGAGTGGATATAGAAGCAAGCAAGCATCCTTCCATCAACAAGGAGATGGAATTGACTAGAACTAAGGGACAATTCAAACAAAAGCACTCCAAGGTGGTGCCCTTGAGAGTGTCATTAGTGAATGTGGAGCATGCTGGAAAAGGACCTGATTGGGGAGGGGTAAGCGGGGGAGGGAAGGGCGATGGAGATGATGACCTAACAGGAGCCATACTCTAGGCAACTGAAAACATCGACGTAGGGAGATAAGGTTTCTGGGAGTTATTAGAAGAAGATGAACAGATACACAAAAATTAAATCAGTCTCAGGATAATGCACAGAATTAAATTTCCGGAAGAAGGAAAAATAAACAATTGGAAGATAGAAAAATTGCCTGTGAAGAAGGAAAGGACAGTGATACGGAAATTATGTGAATAGGAAATTTTAGAGAAATGTTCACAGATATAAAGTCCTTTTATTTTTTTCCACTAAGCACGGAAGCAAGGTAAGCTTGGTCTCTCAGGGCTTCTTTCGTGAAGAACTTGGGAGCCCAGGATATTTCTTGGTGAGAGGTGGATGAAAGGAAGGGAACTGGTGTGAGGAGGAGTCACCAAAGTGAAACAGAAGGTGTCCTGGGAGGATATGGAAGAGGATTTTGAATGAGGAGAAGGAAAGATATAAAAAGGAGGTCGGAATAAAAAGTGACATGAGAAAATTTAAGACCTTGGTTCTTGAACAGAATCCGTTCTTGTTTTGTTTTGGTGTTGTTTGTTTGTTTTTATTCATTCCTCATGACGCTGTAAAGAAATCCTCTACTTTCTTGAGAAAGCTGTCTGGACAAATCCAAGAGAACTACTGTAGGTAGGTAACAAGGGCTGTACAGCTGAAAAATGCAGTAGGACAACCATTCTGAGAGGACAGCATTAAATAGGACCTGAGTGTATCCCCCTTTCCCTCAGGGGGTTAGATTCTATACAAGCATGGCATATGGGTGGCTCAGAGACCTGAGCAGTCTCCAAGGTAAGTAAATTCACTGGGAAGGGGCAGGAGGGGGGTAAGCCCATAGCATTCACATCACTGCCCCCAGGGCGGAAAGTACAGAGTCAGGCAACAACCAGCTTTTGAAGGGCTTTGGAATCACAAACCCACCGGCGAAGTCAAAATCAACATAACTGTTTACTTGTCCTCTCCCAGCTCCCGATGAAGTTTACTTGTCCTCTCCTAGCTCCCCATGAAGTATTGATGCCAGAGTGAGAGCTTGAACCCTGCTAAGTTTGGGCTTTCTACGTTCATTCATTCATTCGCCACATTCAATGACAAAAGTAATGTGATTAGAACTAAAATAGGGTCTACACAGAGCATTTCGCCAGCACAGAGCTGCAGCTCCTAAACCAGTCCCGGCGGCAGGCTGACGGGGGTGATGCCCCGGGAAGGTGGGGAACCTGCGGCCTTGGGGCCACATGTGGCCTTCTGGATACTTTGGTGCTGCTTTTTGACGGAATCCAAATTTTACAGAACAAATCCTTTTAACAATTTGTTCTGTGACGTTTGGATTCGGTCGAGGGGCCACACTCGGGGATCTGGAGGGCCACATGTGGCTCGAGGTTCCCCACCCCTTCCTTACAAGAAGGTGCCTAAACCAGATAATGAGAATGATTCAATGTCAGCCTAGGTTTTAGAAGGGGACCGAAAGTATTCCCTGTTGCAGGAACACAGGGTGATAATGTAAAAGTCTGTACGCAAGGAAAGCCAGGTACAATAGCAAGTCTGAGTAGAAATGCAGATAAGAGGCTACTCTGCACAACCCGATTAGTCTAAGCAGGAACCTGAGATGGTTTGAGCTACAAATAACCTACAGAGTTCAGAGAAAATTTGATGCTGGATGATCCGGAAAGAATCGTGGAGAGGATTATAAATTTCCTTTTAATCAGATCTTTAGTACTTTGGAATCCCGACTGGACTAAAACATACTACTGGCAGTGATGGGATTCGAACCCACGCCCCCGAAGAGACTGGAGCCTAAATCCAGCGCCTTAGACCGCTCGGCCACACTACCACACACGCCATTACAGTTTGAAATTAATTCTCTCATTTCTAAGCATTTTGCCCCAGTGTACCAGTGCAAAATTCTTAATTTTCTTTGCTTGAAGCAGGATTTACCTATACTATACCATTTCTAACCTTCCCTAGGGATCTGAGCAAATTCGGGGAAAGGAGGAATCCGCATTCTCACACGCCCTGAGAAGTGGGCCATAAGGTAATCAACGATTATTAGAGTGAATGTCCTTGGAAGACTTGTATCTTTTCTTTAACCTAGACGATAAGACACAGAAAGAAAAAAAAATCTCATGAATGATTTGCAAGTTATTAGAGGAGACTGAAGAATGAAGAACTGTTGGGTCGTTGGTCTGTGGATTCGAATATCGCTTAGAGTATGTGACGTCGAAGTTTTAGGAGCCCTTTCGTTCCCAGATCGGGAAAGCCTGGCACCGCGTTCAAAGGAATCTCCCTGGTCGCTTCTCCTGCAGCTGGAGAATGGCGAAGTTGAGGCTAATCGGCAGCTCTGCGCACTCGGGTAGACCCACGCCCACGCCCGCTGCTGTAGCACCTGAACCGTCTCCCCTTTACTGTTTCTTTCGAAAAGAGGACAGGGAAAGTTACGAGTTTCGGAGGTGATATCCGGGGTCTCCCGCACCCAAAGTGGGAATCACTGACCTTCCCACGAACCCCACTCGGCGCAAAGCCTGGGTTATGTATTATTAACATTTACATTCTTCTTTGCGGTTTCTGCTTGGCCATCTCTTGGTCTCTGGATCCAGAACTTTTTCCTAGGAGTCTAATTAAAGTTTCCTGATTTTAAGTGCTCCTTCCTTCCCCCACCTCGATCACTCCAAAAACCACAACCGTCTCTCGCCTCTCCTTACCAAAGCCTCTCTGAAATCTCTCCCCAGTCCCTGCTGGCTTGAGGGATGGGGGGTCGGGGGTCGGGGTGGGTGGACGGGGACGGAGTGTTCTTGCCCGGATCTTCCCCTGGGCGAAGGTCTTGCTAGTTCACGGTCACTGCGGCCGGGAATATGGGGCGGAGAGCAGAAAAGAAGCTGTCGAAAAGTAGCTTAGCAACGGGTCTCCGAGCAACATGGAATACAGCAGACAAGTATTCTAGAACCCAGGCAGGGAGGCGGGGACAGCGCAGGAAGGGGCCGGAATAATCGGAGGTCAAAGGTCGGAGGCAGGCTCTCCCGTGCCCCCATCGCCTCCAGTCCCGACTCCTGGCTGTACCTTTCTTCCCCGACTTCCCCAACACACCACGTGCGAAGAGCCTCCTCTTTGCCCTCTGGGGCCTCCTCTCTGCTGCCAGTTCACAGGCATTCTGAGCTCCCTGGTGGAAGCCGGATGTCCACCGCAGGCCCCCACCAGTTCTCCTTCTCCCTAGAAGCTACAGGAGTCGGGAGTGAGGCGCAGAGGTGGTCAGCACCCAAGGCCAGCGGGTAGTCTCTTGCAGGTTTCTAGTCTAGCCGGATGGTCAAAGATGTGGCTTCCTGCCTCACTTTAGGGTGAGGAATTCAAATATCTGTCGCCAAACCTTTTGGCTGAATGTAAGACTTATAAGAAATTTCACTTTGCATTTTCACACTTTGGAGGAATCCCGGGAAGAAAAGGAATGTGAGCTTACTGTCTCCATCAGTACACGCAAGTCTTCTCCAGGGCCAGAAGTGAGATGACTCGTGTGATTCTGAATTTGGAGAAGATCCTAGAAATCAAATGTGAACCATCTCAGTGTGTAGGTTGAGGAAGCATCAGTTTGAAAGAGAAAAAAGAGACTGAGACTCTATTACTTGAAAGGGCATGGCAGGTGGATGGGAGCAGAGAAAACAAATATTTAAAATATCTGTTAGAGTATTATGCAGAGTACTGAGCCAGACAGGGGACTCAGGGCCTAAGGCCTGAGAAGCCTCATATTCAGACTTGAGAAGCTCTCAGAATGAGATTTTAGTCACATTTATGTCTCTCTGTGTTGTAAGTGCTAATCCGATACATATGCCTGCTATGGTTTGAATATGGTTGGTTTGTCCCCACCAAAACTCAAGTGGAAATTTGATTTCCAATGTAGCAGCGTTGGGAGGTGGGGCCTAGAGGGAGGTGTTTGGCTCTGGGGGATGGATTTCTCATGGATGGCTTGGTGCTGTTCCCATGGTAGTGAGTTCTGCTTCTGGTGAGACTGCATGAGTTCTGGGAATGGATTAATTCCTGGGAGAGCTTGTTGTTATGAAGCCAGGGCCACCCTTGGCTTTTCTCTCTTCATATGTGCTGGCTTCCCCTTTGACCTTCTCTGCCATGTTTTGATCTAGTACAGTGGCCCTCACCAGAAGCCCAGCAAATCCTGGTGCCGCGCTTCTCTTACTTCTAAGTCTACAGAACTAAATAAAAAGTTAAATAAACCTCTTTTCTTTATAAATTACTCCACATCAGGTATTCTGTTATAACAACACAAAATGGACAAAGACAACACTCACCTAAATAACCATAGTGTCTGTTAAATATGCATTAACTTTTTTTTTAATATGGAGATTCTCAAGAGACATAAGTGACCTGAGCCCTTCATAATCTTTTTTAGTGCCAAATCAAGCAATAACAGGAACCAGACAATAAGAAACTGATCATTACAGCAGAGCTCCCTTTTGATCCTGGAATGCTGCATGTTCAAGTTCCCCAAACTAACAAACTTCAAAGCACTTTCTTATCAAGAGAGAAAGTACCACACTCTCATACTCCTGGCTGAAATTTCTTTATTGACAAGTGGGCATGACTTCTCCTATTCAATCATCCATATTGCTTGAGCACCCATTGCCTGCCTTGCACTCACTGGATCCTTCAGTGGAGGGAGGAGTCTTGGTCTGTTCTTCTCAAGAAGTTGATCACAGGTTGGCTTGTGCAGTTCAAACAGGAAGAGCCCTGAGACCCACAAGCCAGGTGTCTCAGCTTTCCTAGTAGAATGCCAATTTTCTTGCATATATAACTACCCAGTATCTGAAGCAAATGGGTAACCACTCCTTTGGAAAAATCCCTGCTACAGATACATGCAAAGTGTTTGTCTGGCACATGGCTATTCCTTCAATCTTCAATTCAGAATGCCAGTATTCTAGGCTCCAGCATTCTGCAATATTGCTGGAGAGTTTAACCTCAAATTTTCTGCTATCTGTACCTTATTAATAGTCCAGATGTTGAAAATTTATAGACAAGCAAGATAATTTACTTTCAGGCCTTAATATTCAAAGTGTGATCAGGGACCGGTAGATCAGCACCTGGTAGCATATTAGAAATGCTGACTCTCAGGCCTATTGAATCCGAATCTTATCAAACTCCTCCAAAATTGAGTACAAATTAAATTTAGAGAAGTACTCTATACACAAATCTATGTATCAAGTGCTCTATGCTCATTAAAAACATTTGGAAGTTCCCACCAGAATCTTTCTGGATCAGTCTTACAGAAAAGACACACTACATTGCAATGTAAAGCTCTGTCCCTAGCTCCAACAGAGAGACATTCAGCTGTTGGATGGAGGACCCCTTCTGCATGTGCTATAAAATCTTGCTAAAGATCAAATACTAGTAAATAATATATTTTTGATGAATGTGTAAGATAGTCCTTTTAGCATTTATTGAATCCCTACTTAAATATTTAGTTCCTATATGGTCTCACATGTTTATCACACCGAACATCATAGTAATGCAAAGTGCTGTGATATATTTTCAAGTTTTCTAAAGTAAATGCTCAAAGATAAAGGAGGGAAGGGAAATCTTTTACCTTATTTTCATCAGGGAGATTTAAGCCTCTTATTTTTAATTTGTATTTGTCTTTATAGTGTTCACTGGACTTCACTGGAGAGATGGGACAATAGGGACTTCACGGAGCAATCTTACGGAACAATCACCTCTGCAAGATTCAGGTGAGAAGAAAAGCAATCGTGAACTAGGGCCTGGTCAACAGGAAAGGAAAGCCAGGAGGTCCTTTGGGACTTGGAAATAGAATCTTCTTTTGGCTTTTCAAGATAGCATACAGCCCATTTTACATCCACCAAATCCTCACCATTTGCTCGTGAGGAAGTGAAGAAGACAAACGTGGTTATTATCCCTGTTCAGTGGGAACTTTTCATTGAATAAAAGAAAATATCTTCTTTACCTTTTGTAATATATACGATATAAACCTAAAAGAATGAATACACACACACACACACACACACACACACACACACACTATGGTTAGGTGGCAACACAAGTGGTAACCAGTAATCACCAGAGTTCAACCTCCGTTTTCTGAAAGTAAGAGGTCTGTGGAAGTCTGAAGAAAATAACTTTGAGAAAGCACATATTGAGGCAAGTACTTTTTTTTTTTTGGCTTAAGTTTTGCAAATCCACGTTCTTTCATATTCGAGATAAATAATCTATCTATCTTGGAAATCAATATGCCTACCACAGGTGGTCCTGGATTTCGTCACTGTGAATAATTGGTTGGACCCTGGCAATTGTGTCTACTTTTCTGAGATTTAGACTTCTGACTCTAAAGTTACTCTATAGTCTATGAAGCTGAAAATTACAAGGTCTCCACCCAAGGATGACAGGAGAGTCTCCTTTTGTGAACAAAAGCTCCTTGAATGGTAAATAGTGTGCTTTCATGCAAATAAATAAAAGAATCTTATTAGATTGATTCTTCCTGCTTTGGTTGCTAAGAATTCAGTCCTACTTAGAGCCTAGATAATCTATCCTGGAAAATTATTGAGTTTTTCAGACTATTTTTTTTTTTGAAGGGGGGAGTAGGGGGAGGGTTCAATTTCCTTTTTTTTTTTCTTTTTTGAGACAGAGTCTCACTCCTCTGTCACCCCAGGTAGAATGCAGTGGCATCATTTTAGCTCACAGCAACCTCAAACTCCTGAGCTCAAGCGATCCTCCCACCTTGGCCTCCCAGAGTGTTGGGATTACTGGCCCGAGTCATCACACCTGGCCAAGTTCTTCAGACTATTAAGCCTCTGTAGTAGCGTTCTTGACAAAAAATATTTAAGCTGAATCTAATTATGAGAAAATAACCAAAAGTTAAACTGAATCTAATATAAGGAAATAATCAAATTCAGAATGTGAGACAAGACAATTGCCATGAAAAAGAAAGACTGAGAAGAAGGGAAGTTTCTAGATTACAACAGACCACAGAGACATTACAACTAAATACAACGAGAAAAAAGAAACATAGTTCGAGTCCAAAACTTTTTAAATGGGGGGAGGAGCAATTGGGGAAATTTGAATATGGGCTATATGCCCATTAGATTATATGCAATTATTATAAATTATTTTAGGTGTAATATGGTACTAAGATTATGCTCTTATTCTTAATTCTTAATAAGAATTCTTAATTCTTATTTTTAGGAGATCCATGTTGAAATATTTGTGTGTGAAGGGAGATGGATATATGAAGAGGAGCTTGGGGAGGTAGGGAGAAAGCAAATGTGGCAAATGTTAATAAATGGTGTTCTAGGTAAAGGGTATACAGGTTTCATTGTACTGTTTTTTCATTGTACTGTTTTTAGTGTATGAATGCACAAATGGACAATAGCCAGACCATATATAAAAATAAAACTTTGACCTATAAACCAGCCCAGGAAATCAGTCCACATTGACCAGCCCAGAAAGCCAGCTGACACTGATAAATTAGACTTGTAGGAAGTCAGACCACTGTCTCTAGCAATCAGCCCAGGATGCCAAACAATAATCTCTGTAAAAATCAGTCCCAAATGATTAGGAATTGATTAATAACTAACAGCTTCCCTAATATTTGTCCCTGCTTCCAACTTAGGACCAACTAGAGAAAGCCAAATAATGTACCCCTAACAAATAACATAGGATGCCCCACTTCTAGTTAATCTGCCTACAGCTTCCGCATGCCACAGCCTCCCATCAGGGCATCCTGAATCCTTGCCTGTGTCTGCTATAAAGCTTCCCACTCCCCTGCCTGCCTTTGAGTTTTTGCCAAAACACAAGTGGTGGTGGCTAACTTCCTTGCTATAGCAAGTTCTGAACAGCCTTTGCTTGTTCTCATTTAGTTGGTGTTCATTTATTTCCACACTAGGATTAAAGATTTTCAAAATAAAAAGTTGAGGGGAAATGGAAGAATTACAGATAAATTTTTTAAAAGTAATTTTGAAATATTTTTAAGATCCCAACTAGGGGGTCAAGCCGCTTAGGAGAAGCACTAAGGATGGACTGGAACACAACCATATTTGATGTTACTCTCTAAGTTTAAAAAACTAATGGGGCCTGGTGTGGTGGCTCACGCCTGTAATCCTGTAATCCTAGCACTCTGGGAAGCCGAGGCGAGCGGATTGTTTGCGCTCAGGAGTTTGAAACCAGCCTGAGCAAGAGCGAGATCCCGTCTCTACTAAAAAAAATCAGGACAACTAAAAAATATATATATAGAAAAAATTAACCGGGCATGGTGGTGCATGCCTGTAGTCCCAGCTATTTGGGAGGCTGAGGCAGGAGAATCACTTGAGCCCAGGAGTTTGAGGTTGCTGTGAGCTAGGATGATACCACGGCACTCACTCTAGCCAGGGCAACAGAGTGAGACTCTGTCTCAAAAAAAAAACTAGTGGAAGGGGGTCTTGGAATCTCCTGGAGTCAGGCAAGCCAACCCAAGTGAATTGTAAGCTTGGAGAGGCTGGAAAAAAGGTAAGAATATGATCAGAGAAAGACAAGTCAAGAGAGGAGGAGAACAGCAGGATGGAAGGGGTAAGAAGGTTGTTTGAAAGACAGTTTTCACTGTTTATTGATTTTTTTTTTTGAGACAGATTCTCACTCTGTTGCCCAGGCTAGAGTGCCATGACGTCAGCCTAGCTCACAGCAACCTCAAACTCTGGGCTCAAGCAATCCTTCTGCCTCAGGCTCCCAAATAGCTGGACTACAGGCATATGCCACCATGCCCGGCTAATTTTTTCTATATATATTTTTAGGTGTCCACCTAATATCTTTCTATTTTTTTTAGTAGACATGGGGTCTCGCTCTTGCTCAGGCTGGTCTCGAACTCCTGAGCTCAAACGATCCACCTGTCTTGGCCTCCCAGAGTTCTAGGATTACAGGTGTGAGCCAGCACGCTCGGCCTATTTATTGATTTTGCCTATTGTCAGTCTCTCCCAAAATAATCATAATGAAGATCATCATGACAGTAATAATAATGAACACTCATTTCCAAAACACAGACATTGAGACTTGGCAGAGTTAAACAACTGACCCAGGTTTTCTCTTACCACTGCACTACCTACTCACTGTCTACACTTTCCAGCATTCACACATCATCTATAACCCAAAGTTTGTTTTAATTTGATTCTCCTGTTCTAGAAAAAAGGCAGGCAACCTGTCATTTCCTTAAGTTATGAGGCCTGTCTTTAGGCCCAAAGAGATCATGTTTTCTCCTGTCAAGTGCCTTGTGTAAGCAAATGGAATATAGAGAGTCAATTCTTGATTCAACCAGTAAAACAAAGTCTTGTAGTTCTCTTCGGTGCATGGAGGCTGGTGGAGAAAGACTGAGGTTTAAACACTAGGAGTATTGGGAGGAGCAGGCCTTATCAGGCCACACAAGATCCTGCTACCTTTTCCTCACTGTACAGAGCACGTATTCACCTTAGGACAACATTGTGAGGTGTCTCAATTACTCAACACTGAACCAACAATATCTGTTACAAATGCCTTCTTTTGCCTATCTAAAGGCAAATAGAACATTTTTCATCCTTAAAAATGTGTAAGGTCAGTGCTGCTGTGTTTTATATTACATAATGAAAATTAAAGAAGACATTGAATCTTAAGCTTACAGATTTCTTACAAACTTTGTGATCTTGAACAAATGTAAGCCTTAAAGAATACTGGGTACAAGAGTAGACCTGTGGGCAGAGGGTCTAAATCCTATTAAGCCATGTTGGTTCGCTTCTTGGGGTTGCATGAATCAGTGCTTTTCTCCCAATGTTCTCATCCAGGGCTGTATATTCAATAAGAAATATGTACAAGACTTTTCTTAGTTAAATGAAATTTTAGTTCCTGTTTACCAGATTATATAAACCAGGTTTCTAAAAATTGAAAACACAATTCTTTCTTAAAAATCGTATTATTTTCATACCGATGATGTGTATAAATCTGTGCATGTTTTTAGGGAAAGATTAAACTCTTCTTCCCCAACACGCCTTTCCCCTGTGTGTTCCTATCCCTGGATCTTTAAGAGAGAGGCATTAACTCCAAAAAAACAAACTCAGGTTTGGGGCTCTAGATTCAGAAAAGGCAAAACCATGGTAAATCTCTTCTCACCTCCTTCTCTGGAATTAGCGCTATAGTAAGTGGAAGGGGTGCACTATAATTTCCTTGCTCATCAGACACCCTCCATACGCACCTCATATCTCAGGGGAGTCTCTCATGTACCCAAACACCTGAAATTCTTATGTCTGCATCCTTTCCGTGCAGGACAGAGGCAAAAGAGACAACATCTCAGCACAGTATCAGGGTGAGGGACGAGAAGATAGTGGCTGGCAGTGGCTCTGTTCAACGTGGAGTCTTTTAGAGGGGTTTACAGGACACGAAAGTGTTCTGATTTTGTAGGAGGATATCCTGGATTTTTACTCTAACCAAAATTCCATTTAATAGTAATATTTCTGAATATCAGATTTATAATTTGTGTCTATAAGGTGAATAGCAGAGAAACACCTGGTAGGCGACGGCTCCATAGCTCAGGGGTTAGAGCACTGGTCTTGTAAACCAGGGGTCGCGAGTTCAAATCTCGCTGGGGCCTATGGCTAGGTTTTTCTTTTTTTTTTTTTTTTCTCCTTCTCCTCCTCCTCCTTTTGCGTGTCAGTTCCATCTCAGGAGATCCAGTGGGCAGGGCCAGACGAGGGTACATACGCGGATATACTGAACGGATCTCCATGCCCTCGGCGCTGCTCCAGGAGTCATTTGTGTATTCACTTCTGCCGGCAGAAACTGCCATTCTGGTCTGTATCCATAACAGTAATCAATAAATGACTTGCGGCGTGAGGCTTACGCCTGTTGTGCAAATAAACACAATCCCGGTATTCCTGCCAATGGAAGGCACTCGAGGACGCAGTTCATCAGAAAACGCCTAGCTAAAAGAATAAGCCTTGAGGCGGAATTGAAATCCTCTCTTGCTGTGGCTCGTTGGTCTAGGGGTATGATTCTCGCTTAGGGTGCGAGAGGTCCCGGGTTCAAATCCCGGACGAGCCCTGTTTTTGCCTTAACCCACACTGTTTGGAAACCTCTCTGCGCTGTGTTCTCTCTATATACTCTGCTTTGAAAAATTGCAACCCAAGACTTCCTAAAAACGTGAAATAGCCAAACAGAGAACAGTCCCAGGATTTCTGACAAAGGGTTCCC